>PVJH01026439.1:0-30048 GCA_004026705.1 Nesogale talazaci
AGAGCGGGGGAGGAGGGAGGGAGAGGGAGGGGGGAGGGGGGACAGACAAATTTGGTCAAAACCTTGGCGCGTCACCGGATCGGAGGGAGGAACCGCAGAGAACCAGGAAACGTAGCAGCCCAGGCGGACACTTTCAGAAATGGCTTAACCCTTCCCCTGCCGGTGCTCTGTGAATGAAGGGTGGGGCAGGAAGGGGTGGGAGGCGCCGGAACGTTTGTTAAGCAGCACCCCCACCCCACCCCCAGAATTGCGTCCCACTCCCTCTCTCGGTTGCGCTCGGCAAACACTTTGCCAGCCTCTCAAGTTAGCTTGGGGAACTCAGGGAGCCAGAGCTTTATGTCACCTGCCTTCCCAAAGAAAAGCTCTCTATGGTCAGGAAAGAAAACCAACTCATCCATCCACTCCTCAGCATGGTTTAAGGGCCTCTGCCCGAGAAAAGGTGGGAGGTGGGAGAAGAATTTTGTCACAATGTTACCAGGGATGTGCCCAGGTGTCTGGTTGACTTCAGCTAAATGAAATGAGGGCTGGAGGGAACTACTCACACAAATCCGACCAGTAATGATCTACCTGCTTTCCCTAACTAAACATCACCTTCATCATTCCCGAGGAAGTATCCTTCTCTGGCCACCTTTTTAAATTGTTTATTAGTAAGGTGTGTGAAGACCCATTTTCCTTCCTTCCTCTCTTCCTCCCTCCCTCCCTTCTTCCTTCCTTCCGTCCTCTCTTCCTTTTGCTACCTGGTGGTTCCCCAGAGCCCACCGCCTATGACTATAGAAAGAAATAACAATGAAGTGCCGTATAGCACTGATCATTGTACAGGGCAGAAAGCCCTGAATAGACAGGGAGAAAAATGTGGTACCAATCTCAGATTCTTTAAAAAAAAAAAAGAGAGAAAAGGTGCCAAAATTACTGGATCAAAGGCCCTAAGAGGAACCCTTGAGGCTATGGCCTCATGACACCCATTGAACTTGAAACAAATGCCACTCCCTGTGGTGGCCTTTCAGCCACAGAACAGAGTGGCTTATAAAGTTGCCTGGTGGGTGCTGTGCTCCCTTAACTCTCCGATACCTGATCATCATTTGCCCTCAAACAAAAAATGAGAAATAGGGAGAAGCAGGCGAGCTAGATGAAAGGAAACAGAATAAAACTCACAAGAATGTAGACACAGTTTTTTTAATTAAAAAAAAAAAGACAACCAATGTGATGGAACAGCAAGCTGTATAAAAATTAAGAGGAAACCCAATGTGTGAGGTAAACTTTCATTCAACACAATAAGCTTTTTTTTTTAAAGGAAGAGAACTGTGAGGAGCTCTAACTGCTGCGAATGGACAGCACTGCGCTACTGACCAAAGGGCCTGTGGTTGGAACCCACCGGCAGCTCTGCTGAGAAAAGATCTGAGGATCAGCTGTGGCAACGATGACAGTTTGGTACCTCTGTGGGTGGTTCTACTCTGTCATCTCACTCTCTGGACGTCAGGAAAGACTCAAAGGCACAGGACAACAACCAGGACCCACAATATTGGGAAATGACAGGGGGCTGCCATCGCTTACATTACCACAGGTCAAGAGAGGAAATCCTATGTGGTGAGCTCAGATGTCTCCAAGAAAGGTTCTCTTTCTAGTCAGTTAAGAGCTTGTTCTTGTAAAAGGTGCCGGTTTCATGCTCTGGAGAAACTCCCTTAGGGACAATCTTCTGAAACCTTCCTAATAGCTACCCTTACAAACAGCAACTGTCCACTTCTGATGTGGTGACATGACCCACCCACGTAAACTGAAAAGGTGTAGCTAATATTTTTGTTTGTTTTTCCATCTTTTTTTAATCAGAATCCATTTTTGTTTTGTTCTGTTTTGTTTTGTTTTGTTTTGGGGGGGGGGGCATCACTGCTCTCCGGTGGTGGGAGTAGGAAGCCCAGTCCCACTGCTGGAATTGAACCTCCGTCCCAGTGGGCCGCAGTCCCGCACACAACCACTACGCCACCGGGGCTCAGCCCCCCCAGAATCCATTTTTTAAGTTGAATTGTTCTCTATGAAAGGCAGATCTGATCTTGTTTGGAGAACAGTCCAGACTCCCTGATCCTTTTGACAGAAGATGCCAGGGAGAAGCAGGCACCTGCTGGGTCCGACAGCCTGCTATCTATCCCCAGGTTGAGTTAGAAACGTGACAGCAGGTAGAATCTTCCAGAAAGATACTGTTGCATGACCCTGGCTAGGGATCCCGATTATACGTGAATGTTCAGACCTCTGCTCCTGTGCCATAGCCTTAGTGAATGTTGAAATTGATTGGAGGGCTGCCTCATCATATTGGACAGGGAAAACACTCCCAAAAGTCAACAAACAGACCTTGGATTATTTACAGGCTTTCTTTTTTTGTCATTGGTTTATTGTTGTTTTGTTTTCTTTTGTTTTGTCTTGTTTTTGTGCATCTTATTATCTCTGCGGGTCTATCTAGATAAGATAGGCTGAATAAATAATCTGGAGGAGAAAACAACGGGAACAATGGTTCAGGGGGTGAGGGGAACATGGGGGAAAAGGGGGGAAAGGAAGTAGATGTTAACATACCCAGGGGCAAAGCAACAACAAGTGATCCAAAATTGGTTACAAGGCAGGTGTTGGAGGCCTGGTAGGGCTTTATCAAGGGCAATGTAACTGAGAGGAATTACTGAAACCCAAAGAAAGCTGAGCATGATACTGGGACAAGAGGAAAATAAAAGGAAATAGAGGAAAGGACTAGAAGGCAAAGGGCATATATGACGATGTGGAAATAGATCTATGTGCATATATTTATAGGTTTAGTATTAAGATAACAGATGGATATTGGGCCTCCACTCAAGTACTCCCTCAATGCAAGAATACTTTGTTCTATTAAAGTGGCATTTCATGATGTTCACCTTCCTGACAGGATGGCTGAAGATAAAGTGCATGCATGAGCAAATGAGAAGAAGGCTCATGGCACGGGACTATCAAAAGATATCAAAAGTCTGGGGTCCTAAAGACTTGAAGATAAACAAGCAGCTATTTATCTGAGAAACAATAAAGCCCGCATGGAAGAAGCATGCCAGCCTGTGTGATCAGAAAGTGTCAGTGGGATCAAGTATTAGGCATCAAAGAACAAAAAATCCTATCATTGTGAATGAGGGGGAGTGCAGAGTGCAGACCTAAAGCCCATCTGCAGACAACTGGACATCATTCCCTTGCAGAAGGGTGGAGGGGAGGAGATGAGCCTGTCAGGATGCAGTATAGCTACAATGAAACATACAACTTTCCTCTAGTTCTGCATGATCTCAATTTTACCTTACAAATCCGGCTAGACCAGAGCATGTACACAGGAATAGATAAGAACTGTAAACACAGAGAATCCAGGGTAGACTAATCCCTCAGGACCATTAATGAGAGTGGTGATACCAGAAGAGTAAGGGGGAGGGGGGACAGAAGGAGGGAGCCCATCACAAGGATCTACATATAACCCCCTCCCCAGGGGTCGGACAACAGAAAAGTGGGTAAGGGGAGAAGTTGAACAGTGTAAGACATGGCAAAATAATTTATAAATTATCAAGGGTTTGGGGAGGGAGGGGGAAATGAGCTGATACCAAAGGCTCAAGTAGAAAGCAAATGTTTTGAGAATGATGATGGCAACAAATGTACAAATGTGCTTGACACAATGGATGGATGGATGGATTGTGGCAAGAGCTGTATAAGCCACCCATAAAATGTTTTTGAAAAGAAAAGATGAGGGTATGTAGCAGAAGGCCTCTCTGCCCTTTTCTGTGTCATAAAATCAATGCCAGGTGGATATAGCATAGACTCGGTTGTCACACAAGGTAAATTCCATAAATCTCAGGAAGCAAATTTTATCTTAAGGTCACTAGTCCAGACCAAAAAAAAAAAAAAAAAAAAAAGGAGTGCATGAGACTTTTGTATCCTACTTGCTGCATCTACACCTAACAGTTAAACCTGGATGTGTCATTGTTCCTCCCAGTTGGCAGCAGTACCTCTTTGTGAGCCCACATGTTTATCAGGATATATGGCAGATGTACCTTGATCTATCTCCTTTGAATCTGTTTATGATAGCACAGAGAGTGCTGTAACTAACTTCTGCCTTGTTCCTGTTCTTTGATTTCTTTTGTTATTTAATATTTCCTGGGATGCTTGTTCTTTCACTATGAATGAGGGTTGGCCAACAAGGATTGGTGTCAATGTTTAATCATTCAAATGTGTTTTGATCTTATCCCTTGGAGAAGGCAAAAAGGAACCCTGCTGTGAGGGCAGACAACACAGGAAAATACAAGCCCATTGTGCCCGAGTGTGTTCTGAGTCAGAGACCCTCTGTACGGTGTCTGAGACGGGAGCACACTGATCTGGAGGTGAGCAGTCCAACACTTATCTTACGGGCCACCACTGCCCAGGTGAGTACATTTGAATGAGGAAGCAGGGACATGCAGCATTTGATTGCAGAGGTGAGCCACCAATGGCTAGAAAACCTTACAGTCAGGCCCAGTTGGGAAAATGTAGGCAGAGCATGATACCTATAAAGCTAAAACCCTGTGCTGATTCACCTGCAGACCCTTCTAACACACTTCAAGGAGCCCTAGCGTGCACTAGGATGCGAGCCACAAGGTCATTGCTTCAAATCCACCAGCCCTTCCATGGGAGGAAAATAAAAAATGAGGCTGTCTGCTCCCATGCAGAGTCACCGTCGCAGACACCCTGAGGAGCAGTTTGACTCTGCCCTGCAAGGCTGTGCTGGTCAGGACTTGATGCAGTGGGGCAATGCCGTTACAGGGATACTCAGAATCTCATGGCTTCATCTGCTCTTGATGCACGCACGCATTGTCAAATCATGTTTGGTAAAGAATTTAGAGGAGTTTTTAGGTTATGGCCTTTCTGTCTCTTTTTCAAATTTAAATTTTGTCCCCCATCTTTTTTTGTAGCGTGTAACACATACAAAGAAAAAAATACTATATGTTGATGTATGCCCCATCTCATCAAAACAATGATAGTATTTCATTAAACCTCTTCACTATATATTCATTTGTTCTTATTCATTATTATTATTATTATTATTATTATTATTATTATTATTATAGGGGCATCACTGCCCTCTGATGGGAGTAGAAGGCCCAACCTTGCTCCTGGAGAGCTGCTGCTGAATTTGAACCTCCATCCCAGTGGGCCGCAGTCCCGCACACAACCACAACGCCATCAGGGCTCAGCCCTGTTCTCATTCTTTTTTTTCTTTTCCCACCGACCCTCCCTCCTTACCACACTGTCTCTTCCCTCTCCCCTCTCCCCCTCACTAGTACTTAGTTGTCATCTTCAAAGTCTTTTCCTTTGTTGTGAAAACTATTTTTCTTTTTTCCTTCAAAATAATAGTGCCAAGAAATATTTACCTTTTTGAGTTTGACTAACTCTGCTCTGCATGCGAGTAAAGTCTTCTAATTTAGTCAGTCATTGTGTGTTTGACAGATTCATCGTTGTTTTTTAGGGATGTACAACATTCCCTTGTTGTCTGTACAAAAGAAGTCCTGGCTGCTAATGGTTACTAGCTGGGCTATGATCCACAGAGTTCAAAGTTCGAAACCACCACCTGCTCCATGAGAGAAAGATAAGGGTTTCTAGTCCTGAGAGGAGTTAAAGTCTCAGAAACTCAAAAGAGCAGTTTTGCCCTGCCCTATCGCACCACCCTGGTGGGCACCAGCATGATGGCTCTGGGCGAGTGAGCAGGGTACGTACCACAGCTTGTTTCTCCATTCTTCTACAGACAGCGTGGTTTTGTTTTAGTGTTATTTCCATCTTTTAGATAATGCGGACATTGCTGTGACCAGCAGAGGTGCATGTTTTGTTCCTTATTTCTGTGGGGTGCATCCTCAGCAGAGAGCTGGCAGGCTCATCAGGTGTTTGGTTGGGGAAGCACTGCGCTGCCTTTTTCATAGGGGTTGCACAATTCTGCCATCTCACCGGCAGTGTCAGAGTACTCCAATCTCTCAACATCAATAGTTTTTATTGAGAATGAAATGATAATTTAAGGAAAGGAAGGGGAAAATCCCAAAGACCTCTGCCAGTCCCTGATCATGTTATCATTAATAATGCTGCAGTTCCATGTGGAAAGGTTTTACAAAACAATGTTTTGTTAGCATATATAGCAGTATATTTCAGCAGTTTACAGTTACATTCGTCAGATAAGATCCTATGCTTAAAACAGAATGGAGGCAGGAATGTGCACTCTGGTGACACCAACACCGGAGATGCCGCTGGGTAGGGGGACATGGTTTCTCTGGTTTTTAGATTAGGAAAACGAGTTGAAGCAATTTTAAATTGAGCTTAGGCCCTATCAACACTTCAGTGTCATTCACATAACCAAGTAATTTCATCATTGTTCACCAAACTTGCAACTGTGTCTGCTGGCATTTTTGTTCTCAGTCTAATGGACTATTGATTTGACTACTGTTAGTCTTTTATGAAGCTCTTAGCACATCAAAGTAGTATTTAAAAATCTACCCCAGCTGCTAGGAATTGCCAGGAATTTGCAAGGGCTTGCCTGGCCTGGTTCAATTCTCCCTCCAGAAACCCCAGTTCTACCCACATTTCAGAATGGTCCCCTTGAGTAGCAGGATTTGGTCACCTTCATAGTCACCCCAAACTCACTGCCATTGAGTTGATTTCAGCTCACGGTGACCCTACAGGACAGGAAAGAACTGCCCAATGGGTTTCTAAGACTAACCCTCATCTTTCTCCTGCAGAGTGACTAGTGGTTTCGAACTGCTGGCCTAATAGTTTACAGCCCAATGAGTAACAACTACACCACCAGGGCACTTTAGCACAAAGGTTTTCAGAATTAAGTGTGCCTCAGAACCATTTGGGAGACTTCTTAAGATACAGACACTGGACTCCAAACCCAGTTTCTGGTTGAGCTGGTCTGGGATGAGGATCAAGATGTGTTTCTACATGGGTGAAGGGAAACAGAAGATGGTGTAAAATATGAAAATAATAATTTATAAATTATCAAGTGAAGGTAGGAGAGGAGGGTGAAAAAGAGGAGCTGCTACCAAGGACTCAAATAAAAAAATGTTTTGGAAATGATGATGGCAACATACATACAAATGTGCAGATATAACTGATGCACATTTTGTTATAAGAGCTGGAAGAGCCCCCAATAGAGTGACTCATTAAAATTTTTTTTAAAAAGATATGCTTCTAACAAAGACTCTGGGTGCTGCTAATATTGTCAGTCTGGCTAGTCTAGGGTCCCTGCCTTGAGAAACAAAAAGGAAAGGCTTGATTTATATCTGATATTGTTGGAGGGTAAGAATTTAGCTGTCAGGTGACTGGCCCTGAGAAGAACTACTGCTGGAAACCCCTGGGTACCTGAGAAACAGTCTTCCATGGACACTGTGGGAAATATGATCCCCTCTTCAAAAATCGAGGGTTCCTATTTTAGAGCACAAAAGAGAGCCCACTCTTGAACATAATTTAAGAAAAACATTTATTAAATATTAAAAGGGGCAAAAACACATCATCCAGATGAAGGGGGCCATTAGCACAGATCATAATGGTATCTGAAGAGTCACAGACACTATTAAGACACTAAATAAGACATGGAACAAAGGAAGTGGTCACAAGTTCATCATTGGCGGCCAATCAATAAAATCAACAGTTTCAGGTGGGACTACAGAAATGGGAATGGGTGCATGATTGGGACATGTACATTATGTTAGAAGAGCTTCCAAGATTAGTCTAGGGTCTTCCAACCAAGGCAGACAGGGAGGACTCCTGTCCTCAGCATGGTGATCTCCATCAAGGACACACCCAAGCATGTCCCTAAGAGAGACCGTCCTTGCTGGAGAGGGGAGGATATAGAAAATACAGCTTCCAATGCACTCTCCCTGAGGGGAACATTCTCTACCATACATCCCTTTCTAAGGATCAGAAGGAACTCAATAGAGGTCTAGTCCAAGTCAAGATTTTAGGTTTCACTGTACTCCATCTCAAAAACTCAGTGCCACTGGGTCATGCCAACTCATAGTGACCCTGACATCCACAGGCAGCTGCAAAAGGGATGCTTAGAATCCCCTTTAAGTTCTAACACAATGGTACGAATTGCTAAATGCACTTGGCTACAAACTCAAAAGTTGGAGATTCGAGTCCACTCCCAAGTACCATGAAAGAAAGGGCTGGCAATATAGTGTAATATCACCCATTGCATACTAGGTGCATCAAACACTGATCCATAGGCGGTTGCTACAAGGCAGCATCAGTGGCATCCAGTTTATGCTGTAATCCCTTATTCAGGGCACCTCTCCCTTGGAATAAGCCAAAGCACTATGAATGAGAGGATTTGCCCAAATACATGACTCTCTGCCCAGACTTTCAAAGCAGGATGTGCCCATGGTCACCACTTCTGGTTTCCATCAGTGCAGGAAGAAAAGGGTCCCCTTCTTATATTTCTTATCCCATGCCATCAGTTCTCTCAGGGAAAGAAAGGGGAAGCCGCGAACACGAAGAATGGTCTGATCCCCTTTGTTTGCCTTCTGATGAAAACCCATCCCTCTCACAGCCTTTCCTTGTCTGGGTATCTGTATTTCAAGGCGTTCCTCTCTGTGGAACGCATTACCCTATCTCCCAACGAAGAACGGCACAGGAAGTCAACTGAGTCTTATGATGGGGTGCAGGGAGAGAAGGAAGAAAGACAAGAATGAAGAAAGACCAGGGCGCCTGAATGAGCCATGGGAGTTAATTCTATCCCTTTCCTTCATAGGGCCCCTTCACAAAACCTCTACCTGCTGCCATCCCCGCCTATGCCAGACACCAATGGAGAGGCGAAACCCAGCATCACTGCAGAGCCTTCCTCCCCCATGATTTCCTTCCAGATGGGATTGTCCCTGGCAGGAGACCGTGGGCCGAACCCAAAGAGCCAGGGAGGGCACCAAGAGAACAAGTTTGAATACCTGCTCTGTCACCCTGTGGGACACGCCCTCTTTGAAGCCCAGTATTTTGTGTGTCAAACAAGCTAACAATTAACTAACTGTCATCCAGTTAGTTTCCATTCACAGCAGTGCTGTAGGGCAGAGTAGAACTATTCCATAGGTTTAAGAATCTGTAAATCTTTATGGAAACAGCTTGTCTCAGCTGTCTCTCCTGGATCAACTAGTGGGTTCGAACCAACAATCTTGCAGTTTGAAACCCAATGCTACCAGCACTCCTATTTTGTCTATCCGATGTATTGTTGCAAAGATTCAACTAAATCCTGTTTGCCTTGCCCTCTGATCAGCAAACGGTGGCTCTAGAGTCCTCAGCGAGAGGGAGGTGTCTTTCAGTATATACCTGTAGCTCTGAAATCAAATGGAAAAAAATTAAAGGATATTATTCAGATAATTGTGATATCGTTTGTTTGTAAAACTATATTTATGGGTCTCAAAATTTTAATTATTTTGGGTGACAGAATTGGCTCTTCCATTTCAAAGTTTTACTGGCCTAGACCATAGATTCCCAAACTGATTAGGCCTACTGTCTCCTGTTCAGAAAGAACAAAATCACTCACCGCCCCGCTGACATCCAAAATCTTTTGGGCTCTAGCCCATCATCCAAGCTAGAGTGTGGGTCTTTGAGTTTACAGTCCCTTTAGCTGGCTCCAGCCCCCATCAGGCAGGGCGTCTCCCTTTGGGCAACACTGGCACACACACCAGAGCCTAATGAGTGCTCTGTGACTTAGTGCTTTACATGCCAGGCTGCTAACCACAGGGCCACCACTTCAAAACTGCTCCCCAGTCTCTCCAGGGGAGAAAGACAGGGCTTTCTACTCCCATAAGAAGTTTTAGTCTAACAATCAATAAATAGATAAGAATTTAAAAAGAGAACTTTCAGTCTCAGAAACTTGAAGGTCAGTTCTAGCCTGCCCTGCATCAGGTTACTGTGAGGCAGAATTAATTCCGGCAGGGAGTGAGTTCATCATTATTTCGAAGACAGGTTACCCAATAAGCAAAATTAAGCTTAATTGTGCTTACTTACTAATCTATAGTGCACTATTTCATGTTTGTCAGTAGTAAATAATTTCACATCTTTGATGTCATGAGAAACATGAAGTTGTTCACATAGTAAGCACAAATAAGCCCACGCTTACCTTAGGTATTGGATACTCCTGTCAAGGACTATAAATTTGAAGGGAGGCTTTGATTACGAAATAAGGCAGGTGCCAGCCATACCTAGAATCAAAACCTTTGATGTAACTTAAAAAAGGGGGGATATTTCACTAAGGATTATTCAGTAAGCACACATTACTCTATGCTTCCCTTGTTTATTAGGTAATCTAACCCAGGTGAGGGGCAGAGGCTGGCACAGGAAACATGGGCCCTGAGACACTCATGTAATTGAGTGGTGTGTGTGTGTGTGTGTGTGTGTGTGTGTGTATCTCAGAATGAGGGAGAGGGGAAGAGGGAGAAAACCAGAGAAAATGATGAACATTGGAAATAATTATCTCTGGAGAGAAAGTAATTATGAATGTAGACCTACTGAGGAGATCTTGCCCTCAAAATACCATTCTAGAAAATAATAACAGTAAAATGGGAACCAGGGTCTTTGGCATTAAGGAGAGTTAGAGCAAGGTGAATCACCCCTCTATCCTATTCTGTCAAAAAACACTCATCCCATAGCGCTCTAGATTTTTGCCAGTAGAAATCATTCATTACTCTACCGAAACAGAAATCACAGACCACACTCACAATTGAGGGGTTGGGGGGGTTGTTATTAGGGAAGTTAGCAGGTTATCCTTGGCAGGATAATAGTCTTACAGTCTAATAGTCATAGTCTTAACATTGCTTCCTCTCTCTCTCTCTCTCTCTCTCTCATGGTCTTTTTGGCTTGGCCTTCATGGCTTGGCATCTCCTGCCTCTGTCACTTCAGCTAGGAATTCCCAACATGTTTCACTGGTGACTCTTCTTACTTGAGGGTGTGGGAATTCCCCTGTTTCTTGAATAACTCTCTTATACACAGAGAAATGACTCTAAGGGAAATGAGGGTTTGATCTTTCAGCATATCATAACCTCAAAGAAACAAAGGTGATGATGTGGTTCACACCCTGTAGTAAAATTGGAGACACAGAGCACATCCCACCTTAAGACTGTTCACTAGCATAACACAGAACTCCCTCCAAACTGGATATAAGCACAGGGATAATCCAGACTCAAAACTCACAGCCATTGTCCAGGCTGACTCACAGCAAGCTTTTAGGACAGGGTAGGCCTGCCCCTGCAGGTTTCCAAGACTGTACATCTTTATGGAACTAGAAAGCCTCTTCTTTTTCTTATAGAGCAGCTGGTGTTTTCGAACTGCTGTTCTTGTAGTTAGAAACCAAACCCATACCACTGTGCAGCAAGCCTTCTTCCTAGTACCCACAGACTTGAAAAGTAGCCTTTTTCTGTTTCCTCCTCAAATATTTTTACGCATAGTAATAGCAAGGATCATATATTGAGCACTTTCTGAGTAAAAGCATGGTGAGAAACAGGATAATTCTAATCTTAAAGTATCTCCACATAAGATAATGACTCATTACAGCACAGGAAAAAAATAGTTTCCAGCAGACATTACTTTGACTTGACTTCGTGAAGGTTAACAACACCAGCAATGGGACATATTGACATCAGGTGTCTCTTCATGTAAGGCAATAAGAAAGATGTAACCTCACCTCTCTAGTCTGCTGATCAGAACTGAGGAATCTGCATTCAATTATGTGGAAGCATGAGCAAAAGTTTGGGACCATCCACAAATAACTAGGCCAGTATCCTTTGAAAATATAAAAAATCTGCAAGAGGGAAAAACACTGAGGAACTGGTCCAGCTTGTCACAGATGGAGGAGACCTGACAACTGAAGGAAGCACTGGATTGGGAGTCACACAAAGGGCCTTAGCAGGACCATCGGCAAACTCAGAATCACACTGCAACCCATATTAGCTTCCAGATTTTGATCATTGTGCCATGGTGATGTAACATTTGGGGAGTTGGGTTGAAGGAGGTATGGGAATTCTTGTACTATTTTTACAATATTTTTGCAAGCCTCAAATGAGGTCAAATGGGAAGTTATAAAAAAAAAATCTCTTTAGGCTGAGTCCTGGTGGCCTAGTGTTTGTGTGCGGGACTGCAGCCCACAGGGCTGATGGTTCAAATCCAGCAGTAGCTCTCCAGGAACTAGACTGGGCTTTCTACTCCCACCAGGCCAGTGATGCCACACACAAAAAAAATCTTTTTAAACTATTATAGATGCTGAAGAACTCAAAAAAGGAGAAGAAGAAAAACTGCACGTTAATTCAGCTGTGTACTCAAGGACTAATTACCACGATTGGTGTCAACTGCCTAAACTCCATGCAGTACAGTGAGAAGCACATCTCATAAAGTGAGTCAAGTTTACTTGAGTGGCACAATGTGTAAGTGCTCAGCAGCCAACTGAAAGGTCAGCTGTTAGAAGAGGACTTGCCTCTGGTTCATTCTGGTTCCACCTTGTGCCGAGAGGCACTTTTCCCTCTCTGATGTGCAGAATCTACATTTGAACAAGATCTAAAAACATGTCACTTAGGGATCAGGTTAAATGGTAGCTTCAAACCATTCATGGGAAAATGGAATTAAGAGAGAATGGAATTTTCCCACCAATGTTTTGAAGCTTTCATATGTGCATCTGGTGGCCCACAGGAAGATTCTCAACAGTGGATTGAAACAGAATGGCCTGGTTGGAAAGCCTTGATTCAAATACACCAGCTCCTTTGGTTCCTCAAGAGAAACATAATAGTCAGCTTTCGTAAAGTTTAGCATCCTAGAAGCCCTACGAAACAACCCTCCTCTCTCCTATAAGGTACAGGGCACAGAAATCAGCTTCACAGCACACAACGTTGCCATGGGGTTGGCTCTGACTCATAATGACCCTAAAGACAACAAGACAACACTGCTGTTTACTTACAATCAGAGGCGGTGTTGACTACAGAAACAAATCCAGGGACACTGATCCACGTATAAGAAAGAGTTTATTAACAAGAAGTAGTTAGATGCCAAAAAAAAACTTCAGCCCAGTCCAACTGAAGCCCATAAATCCAATGCTAGCCCATAAGTTCTTCTTCAAACTCATACAGCCACATGCAATGATGCAGAATGCAGGAAGATCACTGTTGAGTGAGTGCAGAGTGGTGGGTGTGGATCCAAGTTTTGGGGGTGGGGGGGCGGTCAGGAAATGGCAGTATCAGTAGCATTCAGGGTGGGCCCTCAGTGTCCCAGCAAGAAAAAAGCTGCAGGGTAGAGAGTGATTGAGACTCTCAGGGCCCTTCTTATAAGAAGGCCACACCCCCAAGGTATCACCATCAGTACCTGATTGGATTCTAGCCCAATATTTTCATACATTTTCAAGTTGACATAAAATCATCTAACAACCGCAGAAGGGGATTGTACTAGAACTTAAATGCTGAGTACTTGGTTTACAGAAGGCTGTGGCTAACAGCCAAAGACCAAAATCCAGTCTCCAGTAGGATTAAGTCTCCACTGAACTCCCTCAAACCATTAAACAATGATGTGAGCTACCTTGCCCTCAAACAGAGTGGATTTGGAAGTGAATGCTTGCAGATGTATATCGGTTAAAATTTAACATTATCATTTGTCTTCCTTTGTCACCATTTTTAATTTGTTCTAATTTCTATTATCTTCTGCTTTATCTTGGATTGAGATTTTTCTGTGTTTCATTTTATTGTCATTGTTGGGGTATTTTGTATGATTTTCTTTATGTGAATTAAAAACAAAGACAAAAAACAAACTCACTGTTATTGAGTTGATTACAAGTCAGAGCAATCCATGGGGTGGGGTAGAATTGATCCTGTGAGTTTCTGAGACTGTAACTCTTTCCGGGACTAAGAAAGCTTCGTCTTTCTCCTCCAGAGCAGTTGCTAATTTGGCACTGCTGACTTTGCAGTCATGCTGCTCCCCACACGCTTAACCACCAAGCCACCAGGGCCAAGGTAGGTAAATTCATCGAGACAATAACTAGATGAATATATTACAGGGGAAGTTGGGGGTCATGGGGAGTTAATGCTAAAGGATACAAGAATGAAGAAAAATTTTGAAATTTGGGACATTGCACAATGCTTTTCAACATATTTAACCTATCACATTGTATGATATGTTAATTAAGTGGCAATAAAACTGTTTTAAAAGACAGTATGTTTAATTTTTGCTACTTTGCTGCCTATGCAACATGATCACCTGCTACAAACTTTAAAAATCTTTCATGAACACAGTTCTTCTAGAGGGCTTATCTTTCTGCAGGCAGTTGGACACTTCCAGTCCACCTCTTTGCATTGTGTAGCACCCACGCTAGCTCACCAAGGTGTTCCCTCCTCCACTCCACCTCCCATTGCCCGTTGGTTACATGGCTGAGAGACTTCCCTACTCACTAGCTCTGTGGCCTTTCTTAGCCTCACTCTGTTTCCCTTTCCTCATCTGCAAAATGAAGAGCATCATCTTCTCTGACTCAGCGGCGTCTCCTGGAGTGGGGGCTCCAGGATCCCTGCTCAGGGGCAGAGGCTGCTCTCCCGTCCACACTGTGGCGATGGCAGCCCTGCAGAAGCTCCAGTGCCCTGTGTGTTCTGTGGAGACAGGTAAGCCCACTTCTCTCTTCAGTTTTTCCAACCAGAGGAACGGTTGTGACTTTCTATAATTACTTGTCCTTCGGTAACTTTTAAGGAGCTCTGGTGGCATGGGGGCAAGTTGGACTGCCCTATCGAAGGGCGATAGTTCAAACGCTCTCACTGTCCTACAGGAGGGAAATAAGACTTTCAGCTGCTATAAAGATTTACAGCTTCAGAAATCGAAATAAGCAGATCTGTCCTGTCTGGTTGCTATGGTATTGGGTGGGTGACTTTTAAGAGCTCGGGTGGGGTAGTGGTTATGTGGCAGGCGACAACTGTAAGGCCAGCCTTTAGAAACCACCAGCTGTTCCACAGGAAAGAGATGAGACTTTCCTCTCCCCTAAAGAGTAGTCTTGGAGAACTGCAGGGGCACTTCTACCCTATACTATAGGGTCACTATGAGTCTGCATGGGCTGGATGGCAATTAGTTGAGTGAAGTTTATTTTGCTCTTCTTGCCCTTCCAAAAGTTTAAAGACCCTTATTAAATACGTCCTGTTTGATATACCTAGAGTGGTGTCTATTTTCTGAACTGTAACAGGTGTAGGATAAAGAAAAGAAGAGACCTTAGTGTCTGTAAGTGAATGCTTTTGCATGAATAGAGGGGCATGGTGTATCTCAAGCAGTTCAGAATAAATGCATGCACATATGTATAAGTGTAAATGTATGCACTTGATATACTAATAAATGTTTCTCTCACTTCCCTGATTTAAGGAAATTATTCTTTGAGATGAACAGCATATACAGGGAAATATATTAATATAGTCTAATATACATAATCTATTTTATGTATTATCTGATACACACAGTGAGAGAATTATATAACATCTATGCAATTGTAGAAGCATTGCCCACTCTGGGTGAAGGGAACAGGGTCTCAGTTTGAAATTGTTTCATAATAAGTGCTTTCAGGGAGGGGAGGACTGGCAGGCTGGGTGTTTGTTGGAATTTTCCCAACAAACTTAGCAACCTAGAACAGCACCTATATCAGCATATCATGCTACACACAGTCCAACACAGTGTGGCTCCGTCTCTGCTACAGCCTCTCCCCAGCGTGAAGTCAAAGGATTGGCTGAGCCCAGTTTGTCTCAGGAGGCCCCAGGGGAGAGTTTGCGTCCAAGCTCATGTTTGTTGGCAAATGTTAGTTCGCTGGTTTTTAGGAATGAGGTTCTCATTCCCTTACTGGCTGCTGGCTGGGGTGAGGGTTGGGCACCCTTAGCTCACATGCACTTCCCACCTCCCTTACCACATGACCCTCTCCACCTTTACATCAGCAATGGTGAGTTGATCCTCATGCCTCAAGTCTCCAACTGTCTCTTTGGAACCAGCCAGAGAAACTTCCTGAAAAGGTTGGCATGATTCGACCAGGCTCTCTTTAATCTCCTGATCTAACAGTCATTTGATTTGGCCATTTCATTATATCCACAATGTCTGACTGACTAACAGAAGGAACCAGGAATCTTATGAAGTTATATTAAAATGCTGCCTCTCATGACGAGTCATTTCCTCAATTCAAATAACCAAAATCAAAAGAATCAAAAAAAAATCTCATTGCCTACTCAGAGTGGTTCTACAGTACAGGGTAAAACCCCTCCTGGGAATTTCGGACCTTGTGGACTGCAGTCCAATGTATACCCAATATGCCACCAGTTGGCAGCAGTTTTATAATAAGGTGAAATGGACTGTGTCCCATGAGAGCAGGGGCTTCCCAAGGCCTTTCAAGTAATGCTCAAGAGTGTACCTCTCCCTAATAATTTTCCTGTTGAAAATTCTAATCCTGTTTACACCCCAGCCTGTGTTAGAGTGCAATTATCCTTTCCTCTTCGCTCAGTTGAAATGGCATAAATCAGGATTTTGTCTCTCCGGAATGGACTCTTTTAAAATCTGTGATTAATGTCCCTGATGAAAAGAGACTCCTCGATGCGTCTGTTGTTCAACCGTGCTTGCCATTTCATAAACACCAAGCCCATCTGACCCCAGCGAAAGTTGGAAGTGGGGACCCAGGCTGACCAGACTTAAGAACCAATCTGGAACCAGTACCTTCATTAAGTGTAATTGGAGGAAGACTTTACTTCTGTAAACTGCTCAGGTAGTTTAACTTGGACTTTTGGAGGCCCATGAGGCAAATTGAGACTCAGTCTTTGAAGACTTTATTTATTTATTTATTTATTATTATTTTTTTTTAGTGGGCATCACTGCCTCTGGTGGTCCTGGGCACGCTACCCAGCCACCATTGGATTTGAACTGCCAAGCCCGCAGGCTGCAGTTCCGCACTCAACCGCTTATGCCACCGGGGCTCAGCCCTTGAAGACTTTATAGTATATCCCAATCTACTTTTAGCAAGCACCATCTTGAGTCAAATACGCCAAAAAGCTTTTCTTTCATTCCTTTTAATTTTGTAAAGAGCTTTTGTGCACATGAAAATATGAAGTAAAAAAAATCATAGAACCCAGACAAGCATTTGGCTCACGCAAAAGTAGGTATGAATCCATTTCAGGGTTGGCAAGTGCCAGTCTCCTGGATGTTGGGCCAGAGGGTGGAGCAGAGCCTCCCACTGGGTCTCTTGATCGAGGTGGCTTTTTCTAGATGTGGCTCAATGGCTTTTTCCTGGGAACGGTGTTCTCACCTCTGGTCACTGTCCTAAGCTCTGACTGTCATAACCCTTGAGAACTAGCTTAGGTGTAAAGTGAGGCCCATTCCATCTTAGCTTATTTGATTTGGATCATCTATTTATTGCTGTGGAGGCAGCTGCCTCTTTCCCAGAATCAGGCTGAGCCCTCTCCTGAGCCAAGCGATGGCTCCTAGCCACATTGTATTTCCAGAACAGGCTGCTGTCTTCTTACAAGGACAATAAAGCGTCATGATGGCTTCAAATTAATTGTGTCATCACATTCAGAGAAGTGAGAATTCTCGGTTACTGGGTTTCTTTCCACCTACATTAAGGATCCTTCAGAGTAGCCCAGTTAGAGAAACGGATGCGTTCCAGGACAGTGGCAAGAACTGGGGCTGGGGGGCGGGGCTGTCAAGTCCAACAATGGACATTACCACTGCTTGTTGAGACCTCTGGCCTGGTCATTTGGTTCCTCTACCTGCCTTTGCTCAGTTGCAAAATGTGACAAATGCTAGCTTTGGGCTACATGTGGGGAGCAAATGACAACTTAAAGCAAAGAGAAAAGAGAGGCCATAGAAACAATCTCCAACACTGGATCAACATTTTTACTGTCACTCCGGGGGGGGGGGATTTATCTACACAACAAAAAAGGCTGGGTATTGTTTTTATTTTAAATTCATATTCATTTTATTCAACTGCAACGGTTTTCCTTAAGCCTTGTGATTTCACATAAAACTGCACCAATACTATGGACAATCTTATACTGAAGCTTAGTAATCACTATTAAATTATGATGCTGGTGAAGAATACGGAAAGTACCACAGACTGACAGAAGAACAGATGAATCTGTCTTGAAAGAAGTACAGCCACAATGCTGCTTAGGGGCATAGATGGCAAAACTTCATCTCCCGCACTTGGGACGTGTGGCCAGGAGAGACCAGTCCCTGCGGAAGGACCTCATGCTTGGTAAAGTGGAGGGGCAGGAATAAAGAGAGAAAGAGGGTGGTTTTTGACAAGATGGACTCACACGGTGGCTACAGTACCCTCAGGCAAAAGAACAATTCAACCGATGGCACAGAACCAGGCTGTGTTTGGGTCTGTTGTCATTATGACTTGAAACCAGCTCAACAGCATCTAACAACAAAGTGTCCTTTAATGAATAAGTAAATTCAGAGCTCTAGTCATTTACATGGCCTTCAGTTTTTTAAACTGTGTTTATGACTTTTATAAGGAGTCCTGATGGCATCCTGGCTGTTAGGTGACTAAGTGACAAGTCACCAGTTCAAAATCACCAGCCCCTCCTAAGGAGAAAGATGACACAACTTTCTATGCCTGTGAAGAACGACAGTCTCAGAAACCCACAGGAGAACTCTCCCCTGCCCAAGATGGGGAGTGAGTGAGTGAGATAACTTTGAAATGTTAAAAACCTTCACTTATTCAGAAACATCTCCAAGCTCTTATCCAACAGAAGATGGTGAGTCTTACGTGCTCTTAAATGCTCTCATACTGCTTATCATCTTACTGAAATGGTGTTGTATCTTGTAACTTGATTCACAAGTCTTAATCAATTACTGGATGACATATGCTAAATCGGAACTACCAGGTGAAGCCATGCCAGTTCTCTTGAAATGACACTGCTGAACACAAGTCACCTAACGTTAACCTACCACTAGCAAACATATGCTTTCCATGCCCTTCTCATCCCTCTGCTGAAATGGAGACATTCCCATGGTTAAGAGAGCCTTGTTCCCTAAAGAAACAATGTTGTCATTACCAGCAAGTTCACTGTCCTATCCCAGGCCATGAGACTGTTTAGTGGCCAAAGAAGACTGTGTATCCGAACCCAGAATTTCATTGTGAAAGGAATATAGCACGTGGAAGCTCGTTTGTAGTCATTATTATCAATGCACTACAGGAGCCCTGGGTTTGTCGTGAGTCACACGCTGGGCTGCTAACTGCAGGATCAGCTGTTGGAACCCACCACATACTCCCTGGGGGAAAAAAACGACGGGTGAAGATTTACTGCCGACTCAATGAGACCATTTGTCTCTATCCTACTTGCTCAGGAGAAGTCAGAGTTGACTTGTTGGCAATGAGGTTTGAGGTTTTTGTTTTTTTGGGGCGGCATCACTGCCCTCTGGTGGTTGTGGGCGCTACCCAGTGCTGCTCCTGAGAGCCGCTGCTGGATTTGAACTGCCAAGCCCGTGGGTCGCAGTCCCACACTCAACCACTTATGCCACCGGGGCTCAGCCCTGAGTTTTGAAATTTAAGTAGGCCTTAAAAGGAGCCCAGGTGGGAGCAGATATTGAACATCAAAGAACAGAAATCACTTCATTATGAGTGAGGGGAGGGGCAGGGTGGAGACCTGGGCCCACTGGTGGGTAATGGGCCACCCCTTTACAGGGGAGCCATGGGAAGGAGACAGACTAGTCAGAGTGCAGCCAGGCAGTGATGATGCATACAAGTGTCCTCTAGTTCCTGAGGTCTCCCTACCCCCCAACCATCATGGTCCCAACTCTACCTTGCACATACAGATGGATTGGAGAAGGTACACTAGTGGAGATGGGAGCTGGAGATATGGGGAAATCAGGATGGATGAGCCCCCTCGGGCCAGTGGTTAGATTGGAACTATTGGATGGGTGGAAATGAAACCAACTGCAAGGATCTACATATGACCTGTCTGGAGGATGGGCATGGGGGAGTGGGTTGAGGGAGGTGTCAGGCAGGATAACATATGACAGAATAATAATAAGTGATAAAGTATTGAGGGTTGATGGGGGAGGGAGAGCAGGGGAACAGGGGAGGGGTTGGAGGAACCGACACCAGGGGCTGGGGGAAAGGGTGGATGTTTGGAGGATGATGACGTGTGAGGGTTCTTGTCACAGTATGTTTATTTATGTATTGGAAAAATGATGTACAAGCCCCTAATAAAATGATTTTTAATTAAAAAAAATAAAACACCAAAAGAAAAAAAAAAGGAGCCCTGGTGGTATGGGGGTGAAAGTGCTCAGCTACCATGTTAGACAGGGTAGGCTAGAGAAACAAATTCATAGACACTCCTAGGTACATAAAAAAGAAGTTTATATACAAGAGTCATTGAATATTGAGAAAACATACCAGCCCAGTCCAGGTCAAGCCCATAAGTCCAATATGAGCCCATATATCCAATACCAATCTATAAAGTCCTCTTCAGGTTCACAAAACACATGCAATAATGCTGGACGCAGGACAATCACAGGCCAGTGGCTTGGAAGTCTTGTGGACCCAGTAGTGTTGCAAATATCTCGGCACTGGCAGGGATCTTTACATGGCTTCTCCCGCTCTAGATGTCTGGTTACCTGAGGGTAGAGTGTCTCTCAGGAAGTGAGCAGAAAGAGAGATGCATCTCCTGATTCCAAGGAGGAAAAACAGGAGTCCCCAGAATTCTCATGAGAAGCCTATTCCCACACAGAGACTCCATTGGTTATATCTTGATTGACAGGCAGACTCGACCCCTTCACTTGTAATCCTTTCCAATTGATACGAGCTTATGTAACTCTGACAAGCAAAGGTAGTTCAAACCCACCCATTGCTTCATGGGACAAAGATGAGGTGGTCTGCTTCTGTAACATTTTACATCCTCAGAAACCCTATGGGACAATTCTATTCCGTTCTAAAAGTCCATTATGAATCAGAATGGATTCTATGTAAACAGATATCAGCAGAAGCGCACAACTTAGAAAGGGGCTGGCTTCATGGCCTCCCCCTAGCTTTGTCACATGAGTCCCTGATTTGTCTGCTTACAGCCCCAAGGAGGCCATGGCTGTCTTTCTTCACTGCTTCAAGTGGGGTCTGCTTTTTTAATGACTCTCAAGATAGTCACTTTTCTACATAATGTCATATCATTATCTCCTTCGTACTCAGGAGGCTCTAGCCTAACCTTTTCAAGCCTGATAAAACCCTGCAGCCCCTCCTGCCTGACAGAGTTGGGGGCCTTTTAGACAATAAAATTGTATCTGATTGGATTCTTCAGATGGGAATGTGCAGAGTCACTGCCTGAAGATGAGGCAAATAACCCTATTCTGCTACCTGCTCTCAGAGATCTTGAGTTAGTCACAGGCTTTCTAAGCCTCCATCTCTGCAGCTGTAAAGTGGGGGTACTGCATCATTTTAATGAGGATTAAAAGAGCTTGTAAAGCAGTGGTTCTCAACCTTCCTATTGCCGCCACACTTTAATACAGTTCTTCATGTTGTGGTGACCCCCCCCCCCCAACCATAAAATTATTTTGATTGCTACTTCATAACTGTCATTTTGTCACTGTTATGAATTGGGCAACCCCTGTGAAAGGGTTCTTCGACCCCCAAAGGGGTCACAACTCACAGATTGAGAACCACTCTGGTAAAGGGCCATGCACACCACAGGGGAGCTGGTCAGTCAAAAGCAGCCACTATAAAAATGAAACAGGATATAGAAGACACACAGAGTTTTGTTGATAATTACATAAGGTTCCATGGAAAGAGTCTGACTTTAAAAGTAGGTTCTAAAGAAGCAATACTCACTCACTGCCATTCAGTCATTGCCAACTCCTAACCGCCCCATAGGCCAGGGCAGATTTGTTTCTGTGTTCTGCAACCCTATCTGGCAGATAGCCTCATCTTTCTCTCTTGGAGCAGTTGGTGGTTTCAAACTGCTGACTTTGCAGATAACCACTACATCACCAGGACTCCTAAAGAAACAATAGCTCCAGCTGAGCCCCGGTGGCACAAGTGGTTGAGTGCGGGACTGCAGCCCGCGGGCTTGGTGGTTCAAATCCAGCGGCGGCTCTCAGGAGTGGAACTGGGTAGCGCCCACGACCACCAGAAGCAGTGATGCCAAAAAAGGAAAAAGAAACAGTAACTCCTATTTTAAATATCGAGATAGTGGGTAACAAAGGCATTCCAAAAAACACAGCATAGCTTCTACTCTTGCTTTATAACTATGTAAGATATGAACAAGAGCCAGGGTAGCTCAAAAGTTAAACATTCAGCTGCTAATAAAGAGATTAGCAGTCCCAACTGCCCTTTGGGAGAAAGCCTTGGTGGGCTGCTTATATAAACATTAGTCTTGAGGGTCCTTGGTGGCCATTTTACTCTGTCCTATCACACTGCTTTGAGTCAGAGTCAACTCGATGGTTTTTATTTGGGGGTTTATAAGGGTGTGGCAAAAGACATGACAAAACCATCATGGGTCCCCAAGCATTCTAAATCCTGGGTCCAGTTTTAATAATCAAGGGTTTAATCTACCAAATCTTACTCACTTACCTTTCCTCGTGGAAGACTAACTAATAGCCTTTTTCATCTGGTATGAAAATAAGTCTTGACTGTTTTCCCAGCTCAGTTCAGGTCAGAGGTGCCTCTGCTGCAAAGGTTACATCAAGATTGGCCAGGATAGCAGAAAGATTTTGGGCCTCTTCTCAAGACCTCCCTAAGCACAAGGACACTTTGTTCTAATAACCTGACACTCTTTGATGCGCACCTTCCTAACATGATTGTGGACGACAAAGCAGGTGCATAAGCAAATGTGGGTGAAGAAAGGGGATGGTGCTCGGCTATCAAATGATACAACATCTAGGATCTTAAAGGCTTGAAGTTAAACAAACAGCCATCTAGCATGAAAGCAAATAAGCCCACATGGAAGAAGCACAGCAGCCTATGCGATCATGAGGTGTCGATGGGATCAGGTTACAGGCACCAAAGACCCAGACCAAAAACGTTATTGATGTGAAAGAGCAGGGTTGGAGTGGAAACACAAAACCCATCTGTAGATCCTCCTCCCCGCCCCCCACACAGGAGGGTTACAAGGAAGGGATGAGTTAACAAAGGTGCAGTATATCACCAATGAAACACCCATCATGCCTCTAGTTCATGAATGCTCTTCTGCCCCTGCTCCCCCACTATCATGACCCAGTTCTACATAACAAATCTGGCAAGACCAGAGTACACACAATGGTATAGATTCCCGGAATTCAGGACCGATAAACCCCTTCGGAACAGGAGTGGGAGTAGTGATATTGAGAGTAGGGTGAGAGAGAGTTGGGGTTGAAGGGGTCAAAAGGAGGAACCCTTCACAAAGTTCCATATATGCCCCCCCAGGGGGACAAATTACAGAAATTTTGGTGACGGGAGATAATGGACAGTGTCACAACAATAATAATATATAATTGATCAAGGATTCACGAAGGTGGGAGGGTGGAGGGGAAAAAAAAAGAATTGGCCAAGAAATTGATGTCTAAATGGTGCCGTGTCGCTGAGATAGGAGGCAGCCTACAATGGCAATCCTGTCTGGGGCTCAGTCCTCAGCCCGAAGGAATGCACATATCAGAGGACAGCAAGGAAGTGGAGCAGAGGGTGCACCCACATGAATCAAACCAGTCTGGTAAAGGAAGGCTATTTCACTGAGCGTGCTTTGGGTCCTAACAGTCAGATAGCTAACTCAACGAAGCCCCTTTAGCTAAAGTTAAAATAAAAGGAAAGGCAGAACAATAAAACCACAATAAAAGGAGGCAGCCACTTATGAGCAAAAATGGCATAAAGGTTTCAAATATACAGCCAGGACCTCCCCCTCCCTTCAATCTCTCACTTACCACTCCCCTGGTCGGTGGGTTTCACTGCTTCACCACAGGCCACCCTCTTCCAAGTGTGCACATGGCACATACAAAGGGGGGAGTAGCCTCCTGTGACTCCCTATTGCCATCTTTCACCCCATGTCATCACCAGAAAGGGCAGTAAGGAGTGGGAGTTCACCCTGGGAGCATGTGTTGGCATTGGAGGTAGCGGCATTCATCCAAGAAAAAGAGGCAAAGGTTCTGAGCTGTTCTAAAGGATCAAATCTGATTCAGAAACACTGTCTCATCTTCGTGGGCAGGCTAGACTTAATCCCTCCATTTATTAGGAAGACCAGGAATAGGAGACCTAGATTCTATTGCTGATGGCTGCCCTTAAATAATTTCATGACTCCTGTCAATCCGTTTTCCTACTCTGGGCCTCAGTTTGTTCTGGGAGTTCAGTGACTTAGAGACCTCTCAGCCCTTACTGTGATGCTCTCTGAGTTAGAGACTGGCGGGGCTGATATTTATTACACAGGGAAATGGGTTCAGGATAATATATCTCTTTGCCAGAAGATAGAGGAAAGCTGATATGGAAAGATGCACTGGGACTCCTGGTCACCTCTCCCCCTCACGCTCAGGAAGAAAACCCCTACCACGTTTGTTGGGTCTCAGCCCAGGCTCTGAACAAGATGAGACTCCACTCCTCATTTTATTCCTTTCAGAATCCAACTCCCAGGCCCTATGATGTCTTTTTATTGTTCTGTTTCCTTCTCAAGACATGAGCTCTCAGACAGAGTGGTGCAGAGTCAGGCTCAAGCTCACTGGCCGCGAGTCCATGCTCACAGAGATCGAGGCTGTAGGACATGGCAGAGCTGTTTCTGAGGCTTCCCAAGATTGTCAGTCTTTACAGGGGCAAAAAACCTGGTCGTTCTTCCACAGAGCGGCTGCTACTTTTAAACTGCTGACACAGTGTTGTCATCCCAGCGTGCCACCCAGTATGCCACCAGGGCTCTGTGGTACCTACGTAAGTCCTCAAGAAACATTTATTTGATAGATAAGCAGATGGATATATAGAGCTACGCTCCTTCCAACGATCATGCTCTTAAGATGTTACAAGCATGATTCATCCTCATATCTCTGGCTTGCCACGCCTGGTTCATTGTAGACACACAGAAATTGTGAAGTAAACAGATGCATGAGTGACAGCAGTCAATTACCACACTCTCCTTGCTGCAAGCCTGGGGACTCATATTTGTATTTGGTTTGGACTTGGAATGTGTTTTGTCCCTCTGCGTCTCCCTGGCTTTGCACAACTGACATGAACAACAAACAAACAAACAAAAACCGTCCATAGATTGTTCTTAAAATGCAATGACCTATGTCTCTCCAAAGCGAGATCTTTATTTATTTATTTAAAAAGAGGAGGAGGAGGAGGAGGTCTGGGGTGGTCAGGGGAGGCTTTGAAGAGTATGCTCAGCAGCAGTTAGCACGTGTGTCTCACCCGATCCCCCACCGGCAGCTCAGGCCCAGCCACAACCAGGCAGTTCTGATGCCACATTGCCTCAAGGTGCTTCAGGTTGACCTAGTTTAGTTGCCTTGGACTTGGGCCTGTGGGTCTTGTTCTACTTTTCACAGATAAACTTGCTGACTGAGAAGGAAGGGCAAGAAAATAGCTCATTTGAAGCTACAAAACCATTAATGGTTTTGACAGAGGAAATTCTCTCCCCTCCCAAGATCCCACTGGCAACTAGACCTCTGACATGAAGGGTTTTATATATGCGCACACCCTTCCCCCCAAAACCCAGAATTTTTTCCCAAGCTATGTATTTAATTAATTAATTAAAAAAAATTTCTTTGTGGGCATCACTGCCTCTGGTGGTCATGGGCACCACCCGGTGCTGCTCCTGAGAGCCGCCAATGGATTTGAACCGCCAAGTCCATGGGTCGCAGTCCCGCACTCAACCACTTACACCATCGGGACTCAGCCCTAATTAATTAACTTTTTAAAGAAAACAACCTTATCACCTTCAAAGTACTCTCCATTACACTTAAAACATTTGTCATATCTGCAGTTCCATTCTTAGAAATATATTTCAAACTCATCTGTCTGAGTGTCTGACATTACCTCCCTCGTTTTTTTCTTCACCTCTTTGACATCATCAACTGGCTGTCCTTTCATCCCCCTCTTCCTTCATAGAAACAAAAAGAAGTTGCACAGCGTGAGGTCTGGTGAGGCAGGTGTGGGGGCTGTGTTTGCCCAAAACTGGCACACTGAGATGGCTGCATGAGCAGGGGCATTGTCGTGGTGACAAAACCAGCCCCACATTTGCCACTAATCAGGCCTTTCTTTGTCGCACGCCATCATACAATCTTTCCAGAACTCTAAATAGAAAGCTTGATTACCAGTCTGACCTGGTGGATCGAACTCCAAAAGCACATTACCCCTCATGTGCAGAAAAACAACAACAAACAAACAAATGAGCACCATCTTGAGTTTTTATTTCACTTGAGCTTTGTTGGGTGAGGTGACATGGTATCTCCCACTGACTTGATTGATGTTTGCTTTCAGGGTCATAAGAATAGCACTATGTCTTTTCCTTTGGGAAAAAAGTCCGGATTGCTCTGGGGCTGTTTTTTCAAAGCATGGCATGTTTCTACTTGAAGCTCTTTTTTCTGGTCAGTCAGAACCTGAAGCATAAATTTCATAGCTACTCTTCTATTTCCCAAATTTTCGGTCACTGCACTGAGTTCCGATATAGTCCAGATAATGTCCCCATCTTTTCAATGGTCTCTTGATGGTCTTTGAGCACAAGTGCACAAACTGTGTTGAAATTTTCCTCCATCCAAGAAGTCGTTGCATGTCCAGAATGAGGTTTGTCATCAATTGATTTTTTGAAAGGAGAAAACCACTCGCACACTTGAGTTTTTCCCATAACACTGTCCCTGTAAGGTATGTTCAACATCACTGCAATTTCTGCAGAATTTTCCCCTGAGCAGACATCACAAAAATGAGGCTCGAGCAAAACTTCTTTTATGAAAAAATTCACTGTGACCAGAGAGTACCTTTCCAGATGATGCCACTGGGTGCACTAAATCTGAGGTGCTCAGTGCTCACCTAGCCAGGGGTGGGTATGCAAAAGTGTGCACTATGAAACCTCTACCCAGTGGAACCTTGTTTGATCTTGGGAGGTACTCCTCTTGTTTGATCTTGGGAGACTCAAACTCACAGCTATTTGACGCAAACTCCTGCCCCACTCCCATCCCTTCCCAGTGTTTCTTTTCTTTTTTTTGTGCCTTCTTCATGCTTCATACTTGTACAAACATGTGTTCTCTTGAGTTAGGAAATTATTTTGCGTAAGGAGGTTCTCCCAGTTCAACTGAAATCTCATCCTATAGGAAGATGCTTGTGGTACAGTGGTTCTCAACCTTCCTAGGAAGCAAGAGAGTTTGCACAGCAGAACCAAATCACGGGGCTTATGCAAATTGCGTGCTGCTAAATGGCAAAGTAATTCTTTGCTTTTAAACCCCAGATGTGATACCATCTTTATCTGGGGACCGTTTTCAAGCAATTCTGTCTTTAATATTCACTTCTTAAATAAGTAATGAAATCAGGTCCTACAAGTCTTCATTTGGAGAGTGTAAGACTGCCTGGCTTGAGGTGCTGGCTGTGGAAGTGGGTGGGGAACCCACTTTTGAAGTGCCTGGGTTGGGTGGCCGGGCTCATTACTGACAACTCCCGCCCTCAGACATGCGGTTTCAGGTCATAAGCCCCCAACCTGGCAACAACTCTCTCACAGGAGCATGGGGAATTGCTGTTCATACCGACCCTCATCAGACAGGAATTGCAGTCAGTTCTGGTGAAAGACAACCAAAGCATTCTCCCATGTCTCTCCAAGTGGAAGATTACCTGAGAGCCGTCTATATCTGGTGAGAAAATAAGTCACGGCTGTATTTCCAGTCCAGTTTAGGTTTTAGAGGTGTGCTCCACTTGATTTAGTCTAGAATTTGGTTGGGGGGGGGGGGAGGACCTTTAACCTGGCATTGTCAGAGGAACTCTTAAGTCGTAGTAGTTACAAGATGGGCTGCTGACCCCAACGTTTGCAGTTTGAAACCATCAGCTGCTGTGTGGGCAAAAGAGAAGGCTTTTTCCTCCCATAAAGAGTTCCAGTCTCAGGAACCCACAAGGCAGTTGAGTCGATGGCAGTGAGTTTGTTATTATGAGAGGAGAGAACAATGCCCCTTTATTACTGGTATAACCTTTATTCCCTGTGATTGACTCCCTGCTCCAGAGCAAGAAACCACTCTTCTCTGTCCTTTTTCTAGAAGCAGGAGGTTTAATAGAGCTGAGCCACGCTCACCCAGAGAAAGGAAAATGACCCTCCACAAAGTACAAGTCTCCCACCTTCCTAGGAACGGGATCTCTGGGTTCTGTGCTGACAGCGACTATGCCATTTGCTCACCCCACGCACCCCTCTGCTGCGAGGGATCCTGCAGGCAGGCTGTGCGTGCTCTCCTGTTCCTGGCTGCCCACATGGACGTCACGAATGACAAGGAGAGAGTACAGCTCACTCTGGGAGTGAACCACTTCAAAGCACTATTGTCCGGGACAGACTCTTGGTTCCAGCCAGGCAGGGAGGAAAGGAGGAAGGTTTAAATACACACACACACACACACACACACACACACACCAGAGAGAGGACGTAGTGACTGGCAAAGAAGTGACTCGAAAACGCTTTGTGAAAAAGGCATCGGAAATGGAATGTTGAAGGAAGAAGGAAAAGAGCTGTATGTTTCACAACAGAGTTTTGGGACTTTGTGGTAGAATTTCTTGCAAACGAGTTTTATTGAAAAAGAGACATGGATTCTGGAATATAGGATCTGCAGTGGATAACACTATAGCCAGAAGTGTCAAGGACTATCATGCTGGCCTCTCACTTCCGGATGTCCAAACCAAAAGCCAAAATCCTGTCATGGACTTGATTCGGACTCACACACTCCTAGAAGAGCGTAGAACTGCCCCTTATGGGTTTCTGAGACTGTAAATGGTACAGGAGCAGAAGCCCCTTCTTTCTCTTATAGAGGGACTGGTGAGTTCATACTGCTGATCTTGTGGTTAGAAGCCCAATGCTTGTAACCCACTGCGTCCAAGGTCCTTCTAATGGATGTGTGTGTGTGTGTTTGCATAGCATCAATAACAGACTGGAAATTATTTGAGTAATAATCCCAAATCTCACCCTACAGGAAGATGCCTGTAGAGCAGTGGTTCGCAACCTTCCTAATGCCGCCACCCTTTAATACAGTTCCTCATGTGGTGGTGAGCTCCCAACCATAACAGTGTTTTCACTGACACTTCAGAGCTGTCATCTTGCTATTGTTGTGAATCATCGTGCAAATATCTGCTATGCAGGATGTATTTTCACTGTGACAAGTTGAACATAATTAAAGCATGGTGATTCATCACAAAAACAATAGTGAAGTTTTTATTTCTAATGATAAATCAATGACATTTTGCCTTAAAGCATGGTGTAGCTGGGTAACCGTCTTCATGCTGGGTACTCAAATATGGGTGTATCTGCCTGGAGATGGATAGAGGAGTGGTGTCTCAGTTCCTAAGACCATCAGAAATATGTGGTCTTCGGTGACCCCTGTCAAAGGGTCATCGGACCCCAAAAGGGTTGAGAACCGCTGCTGTAATAGCACGTGGTACCCCATGAAACAAAGGTTGGCTAAGGAAGGCCGGTCAACTTCACCCCATGGTCTTTGATGATAGCATATAATTCTATCTCTTGAGGGTGTGCATCCACTAGGGATGCTTTTGGTGGCATGTAAGTGAAAACCTGAGCAAGGGAAACTTTTAAAGGATCTCCCTTCCTCACACACACACAGAGAGCAAGAAAAGCTGGAGGCAGCAGCAGATAACCCTACTCCAGTATTGTTATGTCCTCAAGTAACAGTTTGCAATGAAGGAAACAAACAGAAGGTTTCTTTTTCCTTGTACATGTAGCCCCAAAAGGAAGCGGTTCAAGCTGGTAAATGGCTCATCTGTGTTCTGCTCCACCAGCCAGCGCACACGTGCCCGTGGCCCATAGGAATGTTGCACTCCCAGTTTTCAGGCTCACTCATTCAAGGCAGACGTTGCCTTGGGACAAGGCATAGCACTGCTGCCCATTCCCCTTTATCAGGAGACCAAGAGCTTCCTTTAAACCATCCTCCCCCCCCCCCCCC
>PVJH01026440.1:0-12699 GCA_004026705.1 Nesogale talazaci
GCACTACCATCCTGTTGGTTCCGACTCAGAGCCTTTCCAAGACGGTAATCTTTACAGGAACCAAAGCCTCAGCTCTCAAGTAAAGTGGTGCTGTCAGGCTTGAACTGCCAATCTTGCAATCAAGAGCTCCTTGCCTGACCCACAGCACCAAGTATATATGTATTTAATTTTTATTAGAAAAGTAAAAGTGCTGCATCTGGCTAATTTTTATAAATGCTGTTCTTCAGGTCATAGCTATTTTGACACACTTTTACACAGGTTAAAAATAGCGACTGGCTTAGTGGGTGGGTATGATAAAAATTATGTTGTTATTAATATCAGTGACATTTGAGAAACTATAGTTCACAGTTTCGCTATTTTTTGCTATTTTGCTATTTCGCTATTTTGTTAGAGTTTGTCAGAGTTTGTTATTTTGAATTGCTTTATTTCATTTTCTGAATGTATTGGTCTCTTAGTGGCATGTTCATCGTTTTTTTCAATCTAAAAGTGTAAATGTGTGCCATGCAAAACTGGGACAACAGTGCTATAACATATCGGTCTCTTCATTTTGAAACATGGCCATAACTGTTCTTTGATGTTCACATTTTATTAGGCAGTGATGACTGAGTGGGGCTCCATGGTGACTCTGGGGAAGAAAGGGCAACGTAGTTTATAGTGATGCAGTTTTGCTCATGGAAATGCTCATGAAAAGGGGCGATACTTACAAAGATCAGTGTCCTGTTTTTTTTAAATACCTTTATTGGGGGCTCTTACATTTCTTAGGACAATCCATACACTCATCCAGTGTGTCAAGCACCTTGGCACACAGGCCACCATCATCATTTTCAAAGCAGGCTCCACCCACTTGAGCTCCTGCTCCTAGCTTTAAAAGAGAGCTGGAGTTGGTGTCATCACTGGTTGGTGTGCGCAGACTCTAATTTCTTTTACTCCTTCCTCCTAGGTTTCTGGTCCAGTTCCGGCAGGACAAAGTCTGTGTGAGGTTTATTCAGGGCAGCCAGAAGAACGGGAGCGTGCCCATGTGCAAACGAAAAAACAACCGGCTCCTAGAAGTTGCGGTCCCATAACTGGCACCCGCTCTCTGCACTCACGGACTCGTTCCTTTGTCACAGTGCAATTGGAGTTTTGTCTTGTTGGGAGGTCATTGTATGTTTGAAAACTGCCAAAGGCTGATACCGTTCTTAGAGACCCTTGGTGAAAATTTTAAACAAAAACATTTGAATAGTCAGTTTTTATTATTGGGATAGTTTTAACCCTTAAAGTACCCATTCTGTCTGCAGGCAGGATTGTAGAAACTAACAGTGTCTAGGCTAAGCCATATGTGTTCTCTGTTCTTAGTCCTCACGCTAGATCTGTGTGCCATAAGCCAACATATTACTCATGAATCCTTAATACATCTAGGTGTAGAAGACAGTCTTAAAAGCTAGTTCATTCATTATTAAATATTTATTGAATGCCTACTCAGTGCTAGGCACTGTGCTAGATGGTATGAAAACTTATTAGGAATCTTTTTGTTTTTAAGCCTTTCAAGCCTTTACATTTTGGCTTGTTCATATTGATTGAAATAGGGCTGAGGGGAGCATGAAAGTATTGAGACCAAAACAGTCATGGTTTCTTACGGATAACCATGTTAGGAAAACTGCTTCAAGAAAGGCTGGTCCTAAGAGGGAATCAGAGTCTGTGACTGGGTACAGTGCGTCCTCTTGCAGTGTCTGTGAGAAGATAGAAACCTGATGTAGGAACATGACTTTTAATTGGCTTAAATCTCTGGTAATTGCTTCTCATAGCAGAAAAGAGTCGCTCTTAACTTGGAAAAAAAGTGACCAAAGCAGAGTGACGGAAGATGATACTTCCTTGTTTTCAGTTAGCATCAGGTGTGATCTGAGGTGTGCCGTCTGTGATCTGCCGAGTGTGGGCAGATATTTGAAAAGAACCAGACCAGGCCAGGGCTGCAAGGCTTTCAGAAAGTGGCAGGCATTCTGCACGATGTGCAATGTGCCATCCAGATCTCTTGTGAAAGTTTTATTTATAATAGACATTTTTTATGTGAGGAGTGATTGGGACAGGGTGCATCTTTCAATCAAGGATTAAAAAGAAAGTTTGTGTTCATTTGCAGGGCTGTTTTTGTCAGTTTTCTTTTTCAAATTTCCAAAAAGGATGATTTTGGACTTGACGTTTTAAAACTTTGCAATCAAATGGTTTCTTATTTGGGAAGATAATGTATATACCTTGACCTTATGTTAAATAATAAAACTGTTCTAATTTGGTGCCATTTTTCTGGATCATAACTATTTTTGTATCAAGCTATTTTCCTACATTGTATGAAATGTATTGTCACATGGAAAGGCTTTCCAAGCAGAACATCCTGTGTTCTCTTTGTAACTAAATTCCATTTATCTTTTATAAACCAAAAACATTTCATTGAAAGTTTTCTGGGGAATTTTTTTTTTTAATGTTTGTACTTCCCCCTCCAAAAAAATGTTCTCATAAAGAAGTTCTTGGAAGCTTTTGTGTTGGCACAGGTAGAGGCTGTAATTACTGTCTTCATGGTCATTTCCCAATGTGCCTCCAGTAATAGATTGATGATTCCTGATACCTTGGTAACTAGAATTTGGGGACTATGCGTGCTGTTGGTTTGTTTAACTGTTTTTTAATATGTAATGCATTCACTTTGTCAGAAAAAAAAAGGTGTCTAATAAAAATTCGCCATCTCACCAGCCATCTAATATTCCTATGCTCCCATTGTCTGCAGCTCTGACAGTCAAGCAGAGAGTAAGTAGACAGCTGTCTTCTACACTCCTAGAAGACAAAGTTCTCCCCTACAGTGCACGCACGCGGTGTTGCTTTCGTTTAGCAGAAGATCACGAGGCGCTCTTCATCCTTTTTGCAGCGAGGGTGAGCCAGAATGCACTGAGCTAGCTCCTTGCTGATGATGAATGCTGTATTTCCTGAGCAGCAGAAGGGTGGGCTGGCGATGGAGAGCGGCAGTGTCCTCCGTTGTTCCACGTTCTCAAAGAGCATAGATGCAGGCAACACGAGTCAGCAGGCATGTGTGTTTCAGCATGTGTCTCCAATAGAGAGACTGTTCCATCGCAGACATCAGGGACAGTCTTCTGCAGGGACCTCACGTAGATTACAAAACCATTTTACCCAAGCACATGTGTCCAGATTGATCACCAAAGTGTGGCCGTTGGCTGCTCAGTCCTTGGCTGTCATGAAGCTCACCCTCGGTGGATTTTGACGATTGTCATGGCTAGGGGCTGCCAAGGCCACCTGGACCCATGGGGTGTTCTTGGTTGCAATCACTACCAGCAGGGGTTCTTCCGCAGGGCTTCGGGGTGGGTTCTAATGGCCAATCTTTCAATGCATTCAAGCCTTTAGCCACTGGCGATCAATACCACGGCTCCTTCGGACTGGGTGAGAGAGCTCTTCCAAACTCCCGTAGGTCCCCGAAGAGATCGTGTCCTTTGAGTGTCTGCCCCAGGGCAGCCCCCGGAGAGTCCCTGAACAGTACTCCCAAGTGGGAGAGAGAACGTTTCCTGCCCTATGCGATCCCTCCTGTTCCTGCTGTTTCACTGTAGCCGGTGGAGAGTTATGGCTGAGAGAAACTGTTTTCACTTTAGAAACAGAATCATCGACCCTGCTTTTCAAGCCTGGGGTTAGGGTTGGCCCCCACTAGAGAAGGTGAAACCCTGTTTAAAAGCCCGTCATAGTCACCGGTTGAGAGGAGCCATGGCACGGAGCCATGCTTGAAATGGTGTAGCCACCACAGTTCAGTGGCCAGCTGGAGAACCGTGTTTCCCAGAACGTCACCAAGCAGACCATCTCCATCAATGTCCGAAGGTCTGTTGGTTTTTCTAAAGCAAGATCCAGGTAGACTCCTGGCCCTTCCTCGGGGAACCAGAGCCTTTAGAAGGAGAACTTGAGGCCAAAGAACTTGAGGCGTCGTAAAGACTGTCTCCAGGTGACTCACAGGCGTCACTGCTTTGAAAACCACTGAGAAGATGATGGAAGCAGTGTCCAGCAATCTCTGTTGTAACAAGGCCTTCTGATGACTAACCCCCAAGTGGGAGAACCACTCATGGAGCTCTTCCCTTCAGGGGCATGTCGCATCACCTACTTCTCAGGGCCAGGCTGCAGGGGACTACTGCCTAGCGTTCCTCGTGCAGTGACCGAACTCAAAGTGCCAGCCTGATGTGGGGAACAGCTGTCTCCAGAGACCTGCCTGCCCCGGTCTGCTCACAGGGCTTTGGGGCTGGTTGCCCATCATGACTTACAGTAATTCTGCAGCCTAGATGAAGAGTGGGCTACTGGAAGAGGTACTGAGTACCCAACAGTTAGACCACGGACACTAGCGTCGCTTTGACTTTCAGAGGCCACAGGGCAAGACACACGGGACGAGTTGCTCCCAAATAGCACACTGGTTGCCATTTTGTGTTTCACAGCCCTCCACAAAACGGGTTGGCACAGCGACTGTAGTGATGGGGGCCGACATAAGGATGAGGAGGAGAGCACAGGATGGGCAGTGTTCTTTCTGGGGCCTGGGGTTGCTGTGCGTCTGAAGCAGCTCAACCTCGAGCACCCACAGTCCCAGATGTCAGGCAGCAGCTCAAGCCTTTATCCTACTCCTTAGGCCCAGAGCTGGTGAGATGTATCTGTGACGGCAGAGGCAGGGCTTGGCATTTGAAAATCATTGGTGCAGTGTCAAATTGAGGATTTGGTTGAAATCATAGGAGAATGCCCTTTTATTCTGCGCTGAGTGAGACTTCTCAAGTTGATGCAATTGAGGGTAATTCTGATGAACTCCAGCATAGTTGAAAATTGCTCCAGGTTAACTATAATACTTTTATTACATGCTATTTTTTATAAAGCAGCTAAGGTATTTCTCAGGTTCTTTGAACTCTTCAAATAGCAGCATTCTTTCTCAAAAGGTCTGTGTTGAAGGACTAAGATGTGGTAAATTTCATAATGTGCCTAATATTAAATTCTGGCTGCTTTCAATTGTAGCAATAGCCTTTGTTTTTAAACCCAGGCATTGTCTGAAATAATTAGGTGCTGGAGTGGGGCAGAGAGCGGGTGCAAAAGAAGGGAGGTCATTTGACTCTTCTTTCCTCCCAGTGTGAAGCACCAAAAGCCAGCACCAAGCGGTTCCTCATTCATTGGAAGATTGCACTGGGAGAGTGTGTCATCGTTGGTGTGGCTCTTGCTGTGCATCTCGCTGCAGCCATTCTCATCAGTGCTCCTGAGCGCTCAGGCTGTGGTTGGGGAAAGCGCAGGAACCGCTGGGTTGATGCGCTGACTGTGGCTTACTGGTCTCATCAACTTCTCTTCCAGTAGCCACACGGGAGAGAAAGTCATTGCTCTTGCATTTGCAGACTCCGAAATGTTGGGACATTTGCCTCATTCTCTTTGGTGTAAGGATAGTTTTCAAAGTCTGGAGTAAATCAAGGTAAAGTAGAAGCCAACTGCTTCCTCATTAACGACACGACTGGGAGCCAGATCCCCTTTTCTCAGATTGCAGAGTCCAACCGAAATCTAACTCTGTCACCAAGGAAAACAATCTCAGCCACTCAGCGTTCTTGGAACTTAATTCTTTGTTCACCCAAAAGCCTGCCGGCCAGAGGAAAAGGGGGCCATTGAGCATTTTCTGGGTAGCATGTAAGTCACCTACTCAATTACCTTTTACAGGCTTTCCCATACCTCCTGTTTTCTTTGCTCCATTTGCTAAAGAATCTGGCATAATCCTCCCACCCACCCCCTCAAGTTTTTATTGTTATTTTGCTGATTGAATTATGATTTTATTTTCATTACTTTCCATTGGGAATAATAATAGTATCATTGTGTGTGTGTGTGTGTGTGTGTGTGTGTGTGTGTGTGTTAATTTGGGGCAAAGAGTTATAGAGCACCTTAGGTTCCCTCCCAGTCAATGATTTCTACACGTCACTGGCTGACAACTTTCACAGGGGGAACACTCCCATTGTAGTCGTTCTGGTGCTTCCATTTCCATATGCCTCAGTAGGCACACACACACACACACACACACACACACACACACACACACACACACAGTCTTACCTTGACTTTATCCATTGTTTTTGTCATGACACCACATGCATAAGAAAATGTGCACACATCATAAGTGTTCCCATCAGTAAGGTTTACACAGTGAAGACCCTCTTCTAGTACCTTAAAACATAATACAGACACCCTGCTTCTCAGCCCCAAAGGCATTCTAGTACAATCCACTTTGCCCATTTTTAACTTTATGTCAATAGAATCGTACGCTACATACTCTTCTGGCTAGTTTTTTTTACTTGATGATTTAACTGACATTCACTCATATTACCTATATCTAGTCAGCTTATGCTCCTCACTGTCCTATTTTGTGGATCTAGTAAAATTGTGTCATACGCTTTATTGTTCACGCTCCTTTGGATCTGGGCTGTTCTGCAGACTTCGGTAAACATTCTTGCACATGCCTTTGGCTGTATCTGTGTATGCATGTCTGTTGAATGTATGCCTGCTGGTGGAGCTACCGAGTCATAAAGTAAGTGTTTGTGCAGATTCATAGATTTTACCTCACTGATTTTCAAGGGCATGGGTGCAGTTTGCACTCCAACAATATTGTAAGGATTGCACTTGTTCTATGGCTTGTCATGCTTTAAGCAAACATTGAAGGGCCTTTTCCCTAATGACTAATGATCTTGAGCACCTTTTCGGTGTTGGCCAGTTGGACATCATTTTTTGTGAGATGTCTATTCAAGTAGTTTTGCTCCGTTTTCCTCGTGGGCGTCTGCCGTGCTCCTGTTGACAGCAGTTCTTTGTATACTTGGGATGTGGGGCCGCGATCAGAGGATACGCAGATGGTCAGGCTTCTGCCAGGGGTGTTGGCATTTTCACTCTTGAACCAGTGACTTTTAAGGGTATACATCTATGCATGTTTTCCCCTTTTTTGGTTAGTTTGTTGTTTTTAAATTTCCTATGTGTGAAATACTTGGTTAACAAAATTTATGAAGATACACTTTTGTGCTCTTTGAGAAGCTTTCTGTTTTACCTTTTGCATGTAGACTTTCCATCCACCTGGAATTCTTTTCTAGGATGATGTAAGAGAGGAGGTCAAGATTCCCCTCCCCGCCTGGTGGACGCCCCTTCGTTGGACAGGCCACCCTCACCTACTGCGCTGTTTCTTGGTTCTTTACCACATGGCTTCAGCTCTGCCCGGGTTGGCCCCTTTTTTGTTGGTAGCTGTTGTGAAGTTGCCCCCCCTCACTCATGGCGGCCTCATGCCCTTTGTGGCAGCTCCATCTATTGTCATGCCTCTTCCATAAGTGTTTTTCATTGGTTGATTCTTAGAAATCGGTCTCCAGCCTGGTCTTCAAGCTCAGCTGAAAGTCGCCTTGACATGCCAGTAACAAACAGCCTCCACTGACCAGCGGGGGGGGGGGGGGGGGGGGGGGATGGGGTGGCTGCATACAGGTGCCGTGGCTGGGCAGCAAGCCCAGGCCTCTCATGGAGGCTGAGATTTCTAGCACCGACCCACCAATATCCCCACGGTAGTGACAGTAAACAGTTCATTACGGGAACTTTGGATCATGTTGGCTTAGACTATAAGAAGTGAAATGTATAACTTGTTTAAGGGGAGGCCCTAAGCTCTACAGATAGTCATGGGGAGGAGGAGAATTAAAATGAATAACCATTTTCAGATGTCTTGAGTTTGTCACAGTTCTCCCGTAGCACATAATCAGCTTTTTCCTGTAGCTACCAGGCCTTGAGCACGACGGTGCCTATTGGGATCATGTAAGGAAAATAGTAGATGTTTTCTGGATGTAAATTCATACTTCTAATGGGGCATGGCTTTCCACTGACTCCATGGTTTCCATCTCTATTATTAGTCATCTATTTTGATTTCCCATAAAATCTAATGAAGCTGGTTGCATATGAGTAATTCCTTGTGCTGTAGCTAAGACGGGCCCTCTCCGGGGTCCGCTTCTTTTGAGGCTGGATGGTGAGAAACCCCAGCGGGCGTCCCTGATTTGTGTGGCCATCTGCTCTCTTGTACGATGTCAGTGCTGACAGAGGGGCGGGGACCGGCCTCCGCATCTGTGTTCAGCCTCTGCAATACCCCCCTCACCATTAAAGTTATTTTTTAATTATAATAATTTTTTCTCAATAATTTCCCGTGGTCATCCAACCCATTGGATGTGCACTTCTGACCTGAATTCAAAACTCTCTTTCTTAAAAAATAATCTCTGCAAGATCAGCTTTCCCCAAAGTTGAGATTTGAAGTGATGGAGAAAAGCAGAGTCACAAATGGCAGATTAACTCTTTTTTAGCAACCCTGAATGCATATATCTTTTCTCCTGGGCGTGGCAATTCTGGAGACAGGAAACAGCATTCGATTGAGTCATTTGATAGGTAGCAACAAGAATAGAGTAACCAAATGAGTCAAATAGGAGATAAGTTTTTGTCAGCATAAGGTACTGTACTGAAAGGAGGGGTGGGTCCAGGTATCAAAGGAATGTGTGATTAAGAAATCAAATGTTCCCTACTATGTTAGGCTGGGTTGACTAGAGAAACAAATCCAGAGACACTCATCTCTGTATGTAAGAGATGTTGATCTCAAGAAGTAATGTATCAATAAAACATCCCAGCCCAATCCACTGCAAGCCCATATGCCCAATACTAGTCCTTAAGTCCTCTTCAGACTCATGAAACCACATGCAATGATGCTGAATGCAGGAAGATCACTGGCCTGTGGGTGTAAAGTTTGTGCATCCAATGGTGGGGGACACATCTCCTGGGCTTGAGCAGGCCTCAGTGTGGCTCACCACGGGAAGATGAAGGCAGAGAGAGAAGGGGAGGCTCCCAGGACCCTCCCCATGAGGAGGCGATGCCCACAAGGAGACCCCATCAGGCTGCAACCCAGCCAACAGGCCAGACTCCACCCCTGCACTTCAGTTTGACAAGGAAGTGTGTAACTCCCGTACCTGCATTCTTCAGAAACCTGCAAACCTGCAAATTCGCCTCCTATGTTTACCCTCGAATACAAGGCATTTGGTGGTACGGCCATTTTGCCTGAATCCTAACTTCAAGGATGAGATCGTGTCAAGTAGAAACCTTAATTGTCAGTACTCATTCTCTGTGATCAAAGAAAACCCCAACCAGACCCATTCCCTCTGAGTCAGTTCTGGTTCCGAGTGACCTTATAGGACAGGGTGGAACTGCCCCTGTGGGTGTCAGAGACTGTTTATAGAATGGAAAACCTCATCTTTCTCCCTCAGCGTGGCTGGTGGTTTCAAACTGCAAGGTTAGCACTTCGCAGCCACTTTTCCATTGCTGTACTTTATCGACAGCCGCGACACAGCCCCTGAAACAAACGGAAAGACTTGTCGAGGTTAGGGCGATCGACTACGTAAGTCCACATACTTAGAGATAACCACCGAATACTTTCTAATGGAGGGAAATGAAATCAAGTGTCTTCACAAAAAAAAAAAAAAGCAAGTTCAAAGAGGGCTTTATATGATTTGTACAGGCAAACCTTTTTATTTACATGGGAGGGCAAGGGGAAAAAATACACATTTAGGGGTTATGTAGCATTTGGGGGATTATAAGCAAAAGAAGGAAAATGTTTGCAGTTATCTTGGTATTTCTTCTTGTGAAAATCACGTTAGTTTTGAATCTACAGGGGACAGGAGTTCTCATGTCTGGCTGTAGCTATGGACAAGCATGACACAAATCATACTGCAGCGGCCCAGGAAGTAGCCGAAGTCGGAATGGAGTGTTTTGGATCACCTTGGCGTCTGTGGGGAACAGCTGTCTTTGCTTCCAAACACAAGTTGGACTTGGATCTGAAGAGAAATGGGATCTGCTAACATTATGGAAAGCATTTGGGAGCCGTCGCTGAGACGTTATGAAAGGAGAAGGAAATCCACTCACCAATTTGTTCTTTCCACTCGGGCAAAAGCCCACAAAGGAAGCTGCTGTGTGTGGTGTCTTGAACTGCCCCCAAACCACACCAGACACTCAGGCAAAGTTTGTGTGAAACAATGTACTTCAGAAGTATGTGTGCATAGAGTGGCAGGCACATCATTGCTATTCCTGGCTAACGATACCACTTCTGATGAGTTCACGTGGCTTATGAAGAAAACTGATACTGGTCAGGGCCACTGTTGCCCAGTGTCACGTCGTTGCCACGCAGCCTTGGAACGCTCCATCTCAGGGATCCCCGTCAGGACCATGATGTTGCCTGCAGAGCTGTGCCTTCTCGTCATGAGAGGTGCGCTAGGCTGAGGGAGGATGTTGAGATGGAAGTTCTTCCAGTTTTGCCATTGTCTCCTATTAGTTTGATGCGATCAAACCATGTGCTTCCCCAAAACACCGCTAAGAAAACACTCAGCCTGGACATCAGACCCCTGAATGGACCAGTTCACCATGCCGAAGCTGATCATTTGACCTTCTCTGGCAAACTGTCATTACCCAGATAGACTGTTCGTTGGGGGGGGCAGAAATCAGACAGTGCTGTTCATATCACGTAGATTGAGAATGTGTTAAAAGATTATTGTTTTGTTTTAAAATGTGGGTGCTGAGGGTTATAGGGTTAATGAAGGAAAACACCAAAATTTTTATTCTCTGTACAATGCAATATCGAAGACATCAGTGGAACAGAATATTCAGAGATCACCTCTGTCTAGCCCAATGGTTCTTAATGTTTTCAAGTATGAGGATGTCATATTTCACAAACAATTGCATGATGGCAGCACATGTTTAAAGATAGTGCTAAAAGATGACTATTTTTGCATAGTTTGATTTTAAAAAACCCATCATTTCTATAGGTTTAAGACAAACATGCAATTCTTAATTGTGGCCCATCTAAATATGCATGGGAAGTACCTGCACATATTTCATAAGTCTTAATGTAGACAACAAAAATGTTGACTCGTGGATTTAAGAACCCCATATTATCCTGAGTTATCTATGGAAACAAACTGGTGACACATTTCTGTACAAGAAAACTTTCTATCAAGAAGGTGCCAAGCTCAGCCCAACACAAACCCTCAGGTCCCATGCTAGCCGGCCCTCTTCAGGTTCACATCGCTGGAGACTAATGGTGCAGAAAGGGCCAGTAGGAAACATGGCAGGGCACCAACCGCTCTCAGAGTTGGGCAGAGCCCACTGGAGACCATGTCTGGAGATACAGTCCCAACGAAGGCCCAGCCAGAAGGAAGGGAAATGGCAGAAGTCCTATGTGTTCCATCTTGCTCTTACACAAAAGGCCACATCCCAAGAAGTTGTTATCAAACTACCACTTGGTTGACAGGTTTGAGTCTAGTTGACCCCAAACCTAGCCAACTCCTTATAAAAACCTCCAGCTGGGTGCTAACCAACCCCTGGCTTCCCAGCCTCTCGTTTTGAGAACATTCAGATCCAGAGGGATTATGAGTGGTCAAGGTTTCGAGGGTCTTGGCAGAATTAGACTACGTTGCTTGACTTCAGACTGAGTGCCTCAAGGAGGGGGATTAGAAAAAGCGGGCCAGACTCCAGCCTCTCCACTTGTGCGCCAGTGGGCCAGAGAACCACGCAAGAACAAGTGCAGAGCTGGCGGGCCTTCGGAGATTACCATCCTGCGTCACCCTTCTTGTCTGGAACAGCTCAGCCCATGGCTCAACTTACAGCCAAACTACCAACAGGCCCATCAAGTGAATTGTAACTCCAATGACATTTGTCCGAAATGTCTGCCTGAGCCCCCTGAAACTGAGAGCAACGCGGTCTCTTCTAAGAAGACTAAAATTGATGGGAAGAATGAAATAATTTAGTTTTTCTGTGGGTTACATGATTTCTGACTGTACAGGAGTCATCTCTAAAGTCATTAAACAGCTTATTCCAAAACCAAATTATATCTTGAATATCCTGCATATAAACTGAGTCCTGATGGTGTCGTGGTTTTGCACTGGGCTGCAATCTGCATGGTCGGTAGTTTGAAACCATCAGCCAATCCTGGGAGAAAGACTGGGATTGCTACCTCCATACACGTTACAGTCTCAGAAACGCACAGGAGGTCACTGCAAGTCACATGGACTCAATGACAGTGAGGTAAGTGTAAACTATCATCATCTCCATCTCCCCGAGAAAATTGTTACTTGAATTCATTGAGGAAAAGCCACCTTGAACAAGCCAAGGAAGAGTGGGACCAGTTGGTGATAAAAAGAGTTATATAATGATGTGGTGGGTCAGGTGTTGTTTTCGGTGATTTTCTCATGAATCCTTTGTGCTTGGGATTTCCTCAAAGGGAAGAAGAAACTGATACTTCCAGGTTCAGGAAAAGACATGGACATCTAGATATTTTAGCTCTTAAACATATGTGATAGTGCTTCAATATAAAGCACAAGTACTTAAACCTGTAGGAGAAGCTAACACTTCATGTCTTGATTTTTTTCCTTGTTTGTTTTACTTTACAATATTTGTAATTGCTTGCAACATATGCCACTTATTTCATAGGAAGGGTCCGGAAGTAGATTGAGTTTCAGGTGATTGAAGTAAGTAAAGATTCATTTGTGCAAATTCGTATTGCTCAGAATTGAGAGCCTCAACGCGTTTATCTTTCAAGGAGAACATTCTAGAGTGGACTAGAACCGCCTTGTTGGGTCTGTTTCCTTAGCTCATTGGGTGGTTGGTTTTGTTTTGCTTCATTCTAGTTTATAAACA
>PVJH01026440.1:12799-30168 GCA_004026705.1 Nesogale talazaci
CACCCCCACCCCCACTACCACCAGCTTGGAGTCAAGCAGAGCAGGATGCTTAAGCCCAAATATTGGTGTTTCCTCTTGAGCAGCCTTGGATTATCTAAGGAGAATTGCCCATGACTTCCCCAAGAAAAACTAATAACTCAAAATTAACTTGATAGAAGGATACAGACGACAATGTGCTGCAGATGTAGAGTTGATGGACGAATCACACTATGAAAACCACTATTGTAACTTCCTCTAATTGTCTTGGTTCTTTTCTGAAGGGACTCTAGAAAAGCCTAATCTCCTGACATGAAGAGAGCATGGTGCTCTCCGCAAAAAGGTTTAGATGGTGTCACTGCTGAAGGTAGTAAAGCTCCCTCCCATAATGTAGCTACAAGAACTAAATGCAGTGACTCTTCAGTGTGATGCCATGGAGTTCTTTTCTACTCCAGCGGATGGATTTGTTCGGAGCCACTTCCAGTTAGAGAAAAACAAAACGAATCAGGCTGTTGGGAGTAAAAATATGCAATGATAAGATATAAGAGTTACGAAAGTATTGAGCATTTCAGGACATGTTTGCCGTAAATCAATTAGGGGTAGATTTTATTTGTATAGCACTTGGGTTAAAAAGAAACAAAAGAAACCAGTGACTATAACTTCTTATGTAGCCTCTCATTTCCTAGACTCTGTAATAAAAGAATTCTGTTACAGAGAGGAAGGTGGGAAGCTTATGAGACACACTGTCCCATCCTGTGCCAGAGAGCTGAGAAACCAAGTGAAATAGATGCAGAAGATGCTTTTAGAACTCTGCACATCAAACGAATGGATCAAAATGTATAGCCAATGCCATCGGAAGCAGAAACTGGACAAAAGCAGTGAGTAGCAGAGATGCACAGGAGAGGTGCTCACCAAGCCTGCTGGGCAGAGCCTGGCCATCTTGAGACCAGACAGGCAGTGCTCCTGGTTCCCAGCATCCCACATGGACCAGAGACACTGTGCAGCCAGATCGGGAGTGAAGCTAGGGGAGCACCGTACACACTGGCTTACGAAGGAAAGTGTGGGAAGGCAGGTGAGTGCTCCCAGGTAGGGAGGGAGCCAGAAATGGAATAGAATTACTCCCAAGCAGTGGCTGAAAATCAACAGGGAGGGATTGTCTGTGGAGTGGCGGCAAGAGAAGGAGGATTTCAGATCTCCTTTCTTCTCACACTGGGCCAGGACAGGGCCTTGGTCGCTGGCCACTCTCACCCAGGAGTGCGCCACTACCCCCGCCAGGGACCAGTGGCCAGAGGAACATGCTCCTCTCCATCTTTACACACAGTTACCCCAAGGCGTGTCTTGAGTGTCTTCCAGCCTGAGAGCCTTGTCCTCTGGCCTTGTGTCAGCATCCGCTGCTTTTCTTAAGGTTGTCAGGGACTCACTTTTCAGAAGCCGACCCTTTCCTTCTCCCCAGGTGGTCTTCGTTTGGAAGCCTCATTAAACCTGCCCACCATGGGTGACCCTGAGGGTCTTTAAAATACCATGGCACAGCTTCCAGCATCACAGTAGCATACAAGCTACCACTTGATGACAAACTGGCAGGTGAGTATGGCATTAACATCAGAGGAGTGTAAGTAACAAGTATAATGGGGTAGCCTCAGCCTCCCTGACCCTGAGACCGGATGCTCTAGATAGTGCCTGGCCACTGCTACCAGCCATCCCTAGTGGGATCATATGAGAAGTTCTTGAGTAGAGGGGAAGGAACAAAAATTCAAACAGAAGACCAGGCCTACTGATCTGATGGACGCTAAGACTATGACTCTCAGTTACCTCTCAGGCCCGGGACTGGGCTCTTCCCCTTGGCTCAATTTCCACTCCATTAATAGGTCTGCAAGAGAAAGCATAACACTATGGAAGTCTGTTCTCCTTCAACTAAGGAACGATTTGAGATTAAAAAGTAAAGGACAGCATCTGCCCAGAATTCAGGAGGCAGGGAAAGGAGGAGAGATGGAAACAAGGAGGAAGCAAGACAACTGATATGACTTCAGGATTACAGTCAATGACCAGAAACAAAATGTGTATGCGTTGTTGACTAGAAAATGGATTTGCTCTCTTAAGTCTTCACCTAATTAAGATGAAAGTTTAAAGTTTTTTAAGTACAATAAGATACTGTCTCACTCCAACAAGAATGGCCGCAGCACGTGCCAGCGAGGCTGTGGGGAGATGGGAACTCGTACAAACTGCTGGTGGGACAGCAAATGGTTAAACCACGACTGAAAATGGTACATGCTTCCTTTAACCAGTGCACCTGGAGAGGCCAGGGCATCCAGCAGTCCCTAGGGATGCAAGCTTAAGAAATGAGGATGGTGATGCAAAGAGGTACGTGCACACCAATATTCACAGCCACATTAGTCACATCAGCAAATGGATGGAGCCAGTGGATGAATGAATGAAGTGTAGCACCAACATGGAATGTCATGACAAAGAATCACGGTGAGCTCGTGAAATAGCTCACGACGCAGGTGAAATGGGAGGAGCATGCTCCCCAACAAGTCAAATACAAAAGGAAAAATTGCACGTGGCCACTGTTATAAGAAGGTCAAAGACTGGTTTATACAAAGAAAACCACCTGCTTTGATGGCTTCCGGGAAGGGAGCAGCTCCAATGAGAGGGTCCATAAGCATGAATTTTGGTGACGGGAAAAGGCCCCTTGTGCTCTGAGGGAAGGGAGTCGGCTCAATATGACCCGTGCAGAGGTTGTTACTGAGCGATGTGCAGGAACCAGAGGTGTGTGAGTCCCGATGGAGAAGAGAAACAAATTCATAAACACACATATGTATATAAGAAAGAGTTTATATACAAGAGGAATGTTACATAGAGAAAGTTTCTCAACCCAGTTCAGTCCAAGGTCATAAATCTGATATGAGCTCATATGTCTGATACCAGTTTATAAAGTCGTCTTCATGAAGCACTTGCAACAACACCAGGACAATCACAGGCCAATGGGTGCACAGTCTTGTGTATCCAGTGGTGGTAGAAGCATTTCAGTGCTGGCAGAGGTCTCACTGTGGCTTCTTAAGCATCCCAGTACTGGCAGGAGTCTCTATGTGGCTTTTCCGGCTTCAGAGGTCTGGTTCCATCAGGATAAGCCCATGTGGCTTCTCCTCCAGTTTCCAGGATTCAGTCTATCAGCGTGCTGCCATGTTGTCTTGTTAGTAGACCGTCTCTAAGAGACTGAACTCTAAGTCTCTCACCCATGGGGGAAATATCGCGAGATTTCTCAGGAGGAAGCCAGGTCCACACAGAGTTCTCATTGGCTATCTCCAGATTGACAGGCTAGACTCCCTACACTCTTAATCAAATTGGCATCAGAGTACATGACTGCCACAAGAGGTAATAGCAGTGAGTGTTACTTATAACAGGCATACACTTGCAACAGCTGTAATAACTAACAATAACTTGTGAATGGCTACATAGGTAAATGTACGTGCAGCGTAGTTGAGCTTGGGCCTTTGAGAGTACACCCACATACAACTGTAGGTGTGCTCGTGGCTCTTGCTTGGAAATACAGGACATATATTCCTCTATGTAAGAGAGCACACAGACAGCTCAAGGAATCTTGGTGGTGTAAGTGGTGAAGCACTTGACTGCTTAGCTGACAGGTGGGCGGCCCCTCTGCAGGGAAAGATCAGGCCGCCTGCGCCTGTAACGATGCCCAGTGTCAGAAGCCCTAAGACAGTTCCTCGCTCGGAAGTGGAGTCAAGTTGATAGGAGTTGGATTGGTTTATCAGTAGCTCAGACGTAGAAAGTGCTTAGACATCGGCACTGAATCACAAGTGTGTGTACGAGCCGTTGGATGGGAAAATTTGATTTGCTGTACACACGTCCCCCCCATGCACAATAAAGCGTTCTTTAATCATTGTGACAGTAAAATTGGGATCATTGATGAGCTAAGCAACCTGTCAACGAACTGGATACTGTTGTTGACAAAAAAAGAAGTCCTGAGGTTTGGAGTGGGCCTGTGACTTGGGCCTTCGGACTGTTTGAGCCCCTAAGGCTTTCAGCATCAGAAACCTCACACGGGATCACGGTGCATTGGAAGAGACTTGATGACAGTGGGCTTGTTTCCTTGTTTTAAGTTGGAGAGTGGAGTCAGAGAAGGGTGGTTTCAACATCTTCAACGTGTCCTTCAGCACTGGATGCGAATGACGGTTGTGACAGGCCAAGTGCTGCCTGAGCTCCCAATGGCTCTTGACCCCGCGCAGCTGGTGCTTTGAACTGTCAGTGGACACACTTGCATCTGTAGAGGCTTACTTCTGCTTCCTTTAAGATTTGTAGGAAATCATGAACTTGGCTTCCCTTAAAGCCTTGAGGCTTAAATACAGAGTGAACCAGAGAGACCTTTTTCCCTTCTAATACTGACTCCACCTGGGCAGCCTTCAGACTTGATCTGGACGTTGCTCTTGACTGAGCAGTCCCGTTAGGGAGATGTCTGTGTGCTGGAGACTCAAATGGGTATTAAAAACAATCACACGCCTTGTATTCTTGGAAAGCCTATCATTCGGTCCCTCCTCTCATTGTTTTCCAAGACAAGGTGTCATTTATTTTCAAAATAAAAACTGGTCATCTCTGAAGAGGGTATGTGTGTGTGTGTGTGCATGTAAACATGCACGTGCCTAGCCAGGGCACATTGAAAATGGAGAGAGCACAGACCTCACTTGAACTTTGACCTGATCTTGCAAACCAGCAGATCTCCTCTGTGATGCTTCTCCTCAGGAAGCAGTGGGGATATTTTTGTAACTATTTTGCAACATGAGGCTACATCCTCCCGCCTTCTTTGAAAACAATATGTCCTGTGCCTCAAAGATCACAACCCTTGGGTTAAAATCCAAAAAAGCAAGAGAACAAAATAGAATTCCATGCTGTTGGTTTGGACTGGACCCGTCATGTCTGTCAAGCAAAATCGTAGACTCTCTACCCCTAGAGATCGCCTTCCCTCTCTCCGTACTGAAGAGCACGTAGCTTCCTCCAGTGGCATTCGAGAGAATGCTTCGTTGTTTGCTGTGGGACAGTCCTGTGGGTCTGTGTGACTCCAGGCCCCTTTGCTCCCCAGGTGGAGGAGCAGGGGGGGAGGAGGGAGAGTCGATGATGTCATGGAGACAGGGAGAAGGGCAACATCTATGAACTGAGGAGCTGGCAAGTCATTGCTATGAGAGCAAAATGCGATGGTTTGGACTGAAGATTGCAAATGGAAGGCAATATGGTTTGGCGAAAGTGCGGAGGGAGTTGAGTGCCATGAAAGCACTCTTCTAATTGAGAAACAGTGGTAAGTACATCTTTCAAATTCAATGTAAAACATAGAAAAACGATGTCGTGAAATCAGAAGTAATTTGTCCAAATCTTCGAGGAGTCAGCCTGGAATTTTCTAAGGGATGACGATGGCCAGATGAGTTGCCATCGGGTCCCTGGTGACTTGTGCTCCAGTGTATTGCTCTGCCTCACAGGGCTTTTAAAGCTGTTGTCTACAGAAATAGGTCTCCAGGCATTACTTCTGTGGTCAATTCAAACTGCTAGCTTTTTAGTGCATTGTGGGAGTTACGTAATTTCATGTCCACCTGAAGATCTACAATGCATAGGGGTGGAGTTGAGCCGTCAATCAGGTCCCAAGCTAATGGTGACTCCTTATGGGTGTGGCCTTATAAGCAGGCCTTCTCCCTCCACCTTCCCCTTCCTGGTGGCTGCCAGAGCCCTGGAGATGAGTCCACAGCCACTGGAGCCATAAGACATTGCACCCACAGGCCTGTGATCTTTCTGCATTCAGCATCATTGCATGTGGCTTCGTGAGTCTGAAGAGGGCCTTAGGGACTTGAATCAGACTTATGGACTTGAGTTGGACTAGACTGGGATGTTTTCTTAATATATAATTACTTCATGGCATAAAGTTCTCTCTTAGACATGTATGTCACTGAATTTGTTTCTCTACTCAGCATTTGTAATGTATTTGATCACCTGTCTATTTGAATGAATTTGCTATCTGCCTATGCTAGCCACGCCCCCTATGCTTCCCTACCCATAAAGGGTCCAGCGCTAGGTAAGTTATTAAATAAATATTTGCTGACGTATTGAAAGAATGAGTAAGTATAGTAACAATAAATATTTATTGAACACTTACATAATAGGATAAGTAATTAAAAGATGGGGGCACAATCATAGAAACCTTTATTAAATGAAAATATAGAAATATGAAGTTATTGGGCTGAGCCCCGGTGGCGTAGTGGTTGTGCGCGGGACTGCGGCCCCCTGGGACGGAGGTTCAATTCCAGCAGTGGGGCAGGGCCTCCTACTCCCACCACCGGAGAGCAGTGATGCCCAAAAAACAAAAAAAAATAGGAAGTTATTATTTCTCATTAAGGCCACCATCCAGGATGGTTTACTTCTGAAGGTAGTGTTTCCATCTCTCATACTGTCCCCAAAGAATTCTGCACTGTTCAATTTACACTACACCAACCAGGACGGCTGTTAGGACCCCCTTGAGAGACTCCTGCCGTTTTTCTTTGTTCTTTGCATATGGGGGATAGAAGGCTGTATGAAGAGGGCCCATGGGAGTGAGGGTCCCTGTGGAATTCTCTTAGGACAGCCCTTGCCCCGCTCAGAGCACGCGCAGGTGATGCGTCATGAGTGTTGTCGTGGGTGCACCGGAGTCACTTCTAACCCGCAGTAAACCCTGGAGCAGAAGGAAGCGGGGTCGGTCCTGTGGAGCCCGCTGCTGCAGCCGCTGGGGCAGTCTCCCCTCCTTTACCTAGCACACCGCCCTCACGTGCGAAGCGAGCCAGGTGAAGCCGCCCACCCAGACGGTTGAGGAGCACTTTCTGCAAGCGTACCTCTTGAAAGAGGGACCCTCTGTCCTCTGAGCAGTCCTAGGTACTTCCAACAGCCTCCGCCAGCGATTCTTTGGAAATCTAAGTTGTCCTGATGGGAAAAAAAAATTCCCAGCACAATTTTCCTGGCATTTTGTTTTTCATCAATGGGGTTTTTCATTTTCTTAGGATTTCTTCCTAATAAGCCTCCATGACAGTCCTGTGCCCTTGGAGAAAATGGATCAAGGTTACCGTTTCGGGTCCTCCCAACAGCGCCCCCACCCCAACCCCGCCCCGCTCCGCCTCGGAACTGACACTGTGCCAGACAGGGCGGCGTGGAAGCCCCTGTGTGGATGGCGACTTTTGTTTTGAGGGCACTTGAAATCAGGCTAAAAGGCGCATTACCAAAGAACTTGTTCCACGACAGAGACGTGCGTAAAGACATTTTCTTTGGACTACACCTGTGAGCGTAAGCACAGGGACTCTGGTTGCAGTACTTTTTGACTTGCCCTTTTATGTCAGATACTGTTTTAGGTGCTGAGAATGAAATAGGCAACAAGGACAACAAAAAAAAAGGGGGGGGGGGAGGCCGGGGACACATTTCCTGACTCGTAAATGCATAATTGTAATCGATGAATGGATCGACTCATCCTCATTTAAAAGGAAGGAAAATTAGTTTAAATTCAAATATGCATCATACAAATGCACTTTGGTCAGCCTCTGAAACCTTTGAAAACACACATAAGGGTCTGACTGCTCGTCTTATTTTCTTAGTAAAATTTCTCATCGTCAACTTTGTTGTAATCATTTTATTGGGGGCTCATACAACATTTATCACAACCCATTCATACATCCATTGTGTCAAGCACATGTGTACATTTGTTGCCACCATTCTTAAAACATTTGCTTTCTACTTGATCCCTTGACAATTTATAAATGATTACTGTTGTGTCATATAGGTGTCAACTTCTTGTGACGTTTGTGTAAGTGCCAACTTTCAAGAGGAAATACGTACTTCCCTTCCTACCTGCCCTCAGTGACTGATGTGAGTGTGAACTCAGTAACACTGGCACACTGGAGGCAGCTCAGCTGAATGGTGACATGATGATGGCTTGCAGATGACATAGAGACCCAAACATTTAAAATCGTTTTGACTCACCGTCTCTATCCGTGGATTCAATAATTAGCTCTTGAAGTACAGCTCATCTGCATGGTATTATGGGATTTCAGCACAGTCAAAATGGAATGCAGTATTGAAAGAAGCATCGCTAAACACTCATAACCCAAAGAAGATAACACCGCCTCGGGAACGCTGTTGGGGGTGGTTGTGAGTCAGAATCAACTTGGTGGCTGTGACAAGTTTATTTTTGTGAATCTAATGAACATCATATTTAATCTATTAATTTCCCCAACTTCAATGTCGAGAGAGAACTGGGAAATGGTTTTCCTAGCTAACACATTAGTTACCTGTGTGCTGTTGACTGTGGAGCTGGGCAGATGATTTTATGTCAACTAGATGCTCCTCGCTTGGCCTGAAGTAAACCTGTCAATGAGGTCACAGCCTGATGTTGTGTCCCAGGAGGCGTGGCTTTCTCATAAGGAGGACCCTCCCGCCCCCTGCCCCCCACTACTGACCTTGAACTTGAACTGCTGGAACCCTGCCATGTTTCCACTGACTGTGGATCCACACGACTCTGCCCCCACGGGCCTGTGAGCTGCCTGCAGTCCTCATCATTGCCTGAGTCTGCAGAGAGACCGACGGCCTCGTATTGAACTTAGGGCCTTAATTTGAACTGGGCAAGGGTGCTTTCTTGATATACACTTACTTCTTGATACAAAGTCTTTTCTCATATGTACATGGGTGCCATGAGTCAACCTAGCCTAACACAACTATGCAAAGTCCTTGTGAGAATATAAATTCATATCAGTTCACAAAAGCCACCCACTTGTGGTATTTTAGCTACAGCAGCACCAAGCATCTGCCATCAGTGTCTCTTCCCATGGGAGAAAAAGCAACAAACCAAAGTGGTGTTACCTGCGTTAACTCTGAAACCAAACTTCTGCCATCAAGTCGGTGCTGTAGGACAGAGTAGATGCACAGGTTCAGAAGCTGTACACCTTCAGAGCAGTAGAGAGCAGCTGGTGGGTTTGAACTGCTGATCTTGTAGTTACCAGTCCCATCAGTAATTCATTGTGCCACGAGGGCATAACTACTAGAAAATATTAATTATATTACTTTTGATAATTTCTTCCTTTTTATTTTCCTGTATTATTGATCATCAAATACTCACACAGAAAGCCAATCTTATTGCCATGGAGTCCATTCTGACTACATAAGGTTTTGAAAACCTTAAGTTTTCAGGGTCATTCCACACATAGTAAATGCCATGGTTATCCAACTCAAAATAGCCAATTCCAGTCCATTGCAGCTCACTGATACTTAGGATCTTGGTGTTCCAGTTCATTTTTGATGACTTCCAGTTTTGCTAGACTCCTATTCGACATTCCCTGTTTGGATCTTTAAAGTATGTCCATAGTTGTGTTTTAAGCATTAGCAAATGAAGGTTCTGAAACGTTCCTTCTCAGCGTCATTGACAGCCTCTGGGGAAGAAGCTCTCCCTCAGTTGCATTTTCAGTGTCTTCTGATCCCTCTTCTGGGTCAGAATCTGACGCTGTTCTGCTGCTGTGTGGAAGACTTTCAGTTGCTAATCCCTCAGGAGGGGACCATCTTTTCTTCCTGAACTATTTTCCTTCAGAAGCTCCACTACCCCCTGTTCACCGGGGGCGAGAGGTCCTGTTCATCTTTGACTTGCCAGTGGCAGCGCTTAAAGCATCACAGCAACACACCAGCCTCCGCAGTGCAACCTATTGAAAATGGATGGATAAAATTATAGAACCTTTTACTGAACAAATATAGCAAAAATGTGAACCCAATACTTTTCAACAAATTCTGCATCCAGGTCTATACACTTCTGAAGGTGGTGTATTCATCTCTCTAAGGTCCTTCCTTAATTAATGATTCACGTGCTTTTTGAGTTACACCATGTCACAGCAGCAGTTTGGGATCTTCAGGGACTCAAATCATCTTTTCTTATGTCCTTTGAGTTTGGGGAACATCTGAAGGGGTAATATTGGGGTAGTATGGTGAGTGGGGTACTCTCAGTGAATTTATTAAACAACAGCTCTGGCTACCTTCAAAGAACTCACACATCATCATGATGAAAAGACATCTATTGGTGCTAGTTCCTGGATTTTTCTTAGTCATGTAATGCTCCATTTTCTTAAAACTTCTTCCTAAGAAGTCACCCTGATTCTCCCACATCCTTTAAGAAAGTCTACTAGAATTACCCCCTTGGGGTGTGTGTGTGTGTGAACAATGATACATCATATGGGACAAGAGACTAAAATTTATAGGAAGTATCAACACCTCAACAACAAAAAGACACCATCAAATTAAAAACAGGCACAGGACATGAACAGACACTTCACCAAAGAAGACATGCAGGTGGCCAACAAACATATGAAGACATGCTTATGATCACTAGCCAGTAGAAAGATGCACCTTGAAACAACAATGAGGTTTGATCTCATCCTGGCATTAATAGCCAAGTTCAAAAAAATAGAAAACAATGCTGACCAGGGAGGGGGGAGTCTAGGACAAGTCATGTGGTGGTCCAATGGTGTAGTCACTGTGGAAAACAATATGGCACTTGCTTTAAAAGGTTAGAAGTAAAATACCACCTGATCCAGCACCCTTTCTACTTGGCATATAACCAAAAGAAAGAAGGGCTGAGACATAGATACGTGCACATCAACGTTCATTGAAGCAAAAAATGGAAACAAGTGCCCATGAATGGAAAAGTCTGGCGAAGTGGCCACTTCCTGGGTGAACCTGGAAGACACCATGCTGAGTGAAATGAGTTCAGCACAAAAGGACACATCTTGGATGAGACCACTAATATACAAAGTCACGATAAGGTTATCACACTTAAAGAAAGATTCTTTCCCAGGGAGAGAGGGTAAAGGAGCGTAGATTACTAACTAAACAAAAGCAAAATAAACTGACTGACTGCTATCGAGTCGATGCCGATTCACAGAGACCCTATAGGACACAGTAGAACTGACCCGGTGAGCTTGCAAGACTGCGATTCTTTACAGGAGTAGAAAGTCCCATATTCCCCCTGGGTTAGAACTTTTCCCTTGTGGATGACGGCCCAGCATGTGACCTCTGTGCTAGCAGAGCTCCAAATTGCTCTGTCCCAAAGGCAGACGCGGTGCCATTGAGTCCGTGCCGACTCCCAGTCACCTCCTCTCGGCTTCTGGGAGTAGACAGCCCGGTTTGTCTCCGTCTGAGTTGCTGATGGTTTTGAAGTGCCAATCATGTGGATCGCAGCCCAATACATAACCGCTTCACTCCCAGAGCTGCTGCATGGCTTCCTAGAGGGTAGATAGGTATGCATTTGGTGGGTGAGGCAGAAATCAACACAGTAGGAGTGAGGTCAGCAAAAATGATGGCGGCAGAGGAAGGCACTGGGAGGAATGCAAGAATGATGCTGATCTCTGCATGATAGAGCACACATGTGACAGGCGTGCAGTCTGGACACGTGTCAGAGGAGAGCGGGACTCCACTCACCAAAACATGCAGGTTGGACAGAGCATATTTTGCACGTGTATTTATCTTTGCTGAAAATATATCCATGAACATGGTAGATCATACCGGGAACAAAGTGATGAAAAGATAGACATAACCAAGTACCTTGAAGGAATGAATCACGGGATCTGGGCACATAATGGACATTTAACTTCTTAGTGGCTATCTAAGGAGCAACTCTAGGTCTCCTGTCCAGAGGAAAGAGTGAAGACAATCAAAGACATGTGGAAACATTTGCTGTGTTAGCGCAAACATCAATCTTTACAGGCGTGAGACCTGGAGAACTAGATAGTGCCTGGCACTGCTACTTGAAAAGGATCCTGGGGAGATGTGGGGAGAGGGAAGGGGGCCAGAAATGAAACAAAAATCAAAATCATAAAAGAGACCAGGCTTGTTTGTCAGCTAGAAACCTGTCAACTTCCTGTGACTATGACCCTCAGTCAACCTGGAGGTCTGGAAAAGAACTCACCTGAATGGTTCAATTTTTCACTCAAGCAACAGGTTTATAAGGGAAGAAGTAATCCAGGAAGATGCACACATGCCAAAATGATCAGCCAATGAGGCCAACCAGGGCAGCGTTTAGCCAAGTCTCACGTTGGAAGGTTAGGAAAGAGAAAGGAATGGAAATGGGAAATACAGGGAGGAATGGGATCAATGATGTTACATTGTGGAGCTTGCAATCAAGGACATTAAACAAAAAATTTTTTTTTGTTTTTGAGTGAAAAAATTGATCTCTGTAAATCTTCACTTCATTCTCAATAAAATGCAACACCACCACCCACAAAAGGTTAACCTGTGGAATCTCATAGAACAGTCACCATCCTCTTCTGGGTCGATCTCTCTACCTTGAATTAAACCAGCAGGTGTCCTGGGAGGCCACCATGTTTCTGAAGGCTGATTAATGAATCTAAGACAAGTGTATTACAGAAACCTTGACTGCAGCCATCTGCTGATCAGAGGCATGTTTAAACATATATGAACAGGTACTCCAGTAGCAATACTTTTTTTTCTAACTTAACCTTGTCTTTTATTTATATCACTTCTAACTGAATATTTTTAAACACCATGACAAAAATACTTTTGAAGACTGACCCTGTTTCCTACTAAGTCTTGTTAATAAATCTTGTGAACATTGCTATATACACACAGTGTCTGGCATACATATGAATGAGAGTTGCTTCTAACTGTGCCTTTAATGATTGGTAGGTAAGTCAGAACAGGTGTGTGCAGTCCTTGTGTAGCAGGACTTCAGTGCAAGAAAAGGTTGGAAATCTCTTTAATTAAAGCATTTTATTGAGGGATCGTACAGCTCTTATCACAATCCACACATATATCCATTGTGTTAAGCACTTTTGTACATTTGTTTCCCTCATTGTTCTCAAAACATTTGCTTTCTACTTGAGTCCCTGGTATCTGCTCCTCACTTCTCCCCATCCTCCCCACTCTCCTTCCCCTCCTCCTCCCCTATAAACCCTTGATAGCTTATAAATTACTATTTTGTCATATCTTACATCATCCAACATCTCCCTTCACCCATTTTTTTGTTGTTGTCTGTCCCCCAGGCAGGAGGTTATATGTAGATTCTTGCAGTCTGTTCTTCCTTTCTTCCCCACCTTCCCTCCACCCTCCCATTATTGTCCTTCTCACCGCTGGACCTGAGGTATTCTTCTCTCCTGTATTTCCAGTTCCTATCTATACCAGTGTACATACATCCTCTGTCCAGATGGATTTGTAAGGTAGAATTGGGTTCATGATAGTGGGGTGGAAGTATTTAAGAACTGGAGGAACATTGTATGTTTCATCATTGCTATCCTGCACCCTGAGTGACTCATCTCTTCCCTGACACTCTTCTGTGAGGGAATGGCCAGTTGCCTACAGATGGCAACTCTGCACTCCATCTTATTCACAATGATATGATTTTTTGTCTTTGGTCCCCTCAACACCTCATGATCACCAGGCTGCTGTTCTTCTTCCACGTGGGCTTTGTTGCTTCTGAGCTAGCTGGCTGCTTGTTTATCTTCGAGCCATTAAGACCCCAACTCAAAGGAAAAGCCAGACTTTGGTGGGTCCCTTCGCAGCATCCTGATGTCCCACTCAATAACCTGGGTGCTTGTTGGGGGCCTTTTGCTGCTTTTGGTGTCTATCTGAAGTTCCCCTTTAATTTTCAGTTCCAAATAAGGCTTTCCCTCACTGTGAAGGGGGGCCCATCTTCAGAATTCATAGTTCCTCCTGGAAACCCTCTGCTCAGGGCAAGTTTAAGGTCTCTGTAACTCGGAGCCCCCCACAGAATCCTTTCTTTTGCCCCTGAACCACAGATTTCCTATTGAACCTTTAGGGAACATGGCTCATAAGTCAAGTATCCAGAGCTCGCCCGCCGCTGGCCAATGGCCTGTGTGTTACATGAAGGGAGATTTAACCCTTCATGCTGACATCTTACATGTGGTTTTCCCTCTGCACAGGCGCAGGGTGGGAACCACGACAAAGAATTTTGAGCACCGCCTGACCAGGCCATCGGCACCCGCCTGACACGCAGCAGGGCAGAGCAGGCCAGATGTTTGGGGTCACATGTGAACTGTTTGTGGCTGGATTCTTTTTGAAACTGATTGTTGATGCTCTCTTGAGACAGGCTCTCACAAACTGTATAATAAAAATGTTAAAAATAGCTTATTTATTCCCTGGAAAAACTGAGTTCCCACAATTCACCGAGCTGGGAAAATTGCTAAATTCTTTGTACACAAAATTCATATTCCCTGTGCACTGACCTTAGCAGTGTCCTGATACCTTCTGATCGTTCCATACTCCTAGCAAAAGTTCTGCTCACTTTAAAAACAAAATCAGGCAGCCTTTTGTATTTTTAATCCAGTTAAAGAATCCAAATAGGAAGGTACATATACTATTGATAAATAAATTTAAAAGAAAGGGTAGTTCATTTTTCGGAAATTCTATCAGCACTGTCTAGGAGAGATAAAATGGAGGCCATAAACACAAACCAAATATATCATTTTTAATATGTGTCTAGTTGTCATATTAAAAGGGTAAAAAAGGACCAGGGAAATTAATTTACAAAATGCATTTATTTCAATATCCAACAGTGTCAGAGACGAAGGCTCTAAGGAGACAACCTTTTGGAGCCGCCATAGGAATGCTAAACATTTTGCAAGCAGTAAGCATTGATGCCACTAGGCAGGATTATGAAGAGACCCTGGCAGCATGGTGGCTATGAGCTGGGCTGTGATCCTAAGGCCTGCAGTTCACAACCACCCTCTGCTGGGCAGGAGAAAGCTACCCAGCAAACAGTTACAGTCTCGGAAACTCCCAGGGGCAGTTCCGTCTTGTCTTACGGGGTCACCGTGAGTTGGCCTCCACTCTGTGGCACTGAGTGAATGAGTCGGTGGTGATCGTACATAAGCTCACATAGAAATCATATAGAAAAAAGTGACGTAACTATCCACTGTACATCCTCACTATTGTATCAGGATCTATCATTGTGGACTGCATACTTGTCATAGTTGACTCTCAAGCACCGAAAGAGTCCTCTAATTTAGGGGAACCCAGAGAGCAGCAAGGCTCGACCCCCCCACACAAGTGAGAAGGGGCAGGCTTCTTCACCGACTCCTCCCTCCTCCCAGCTGCGCGTGATCACGGGGCCATCGCCCTGAACCCGGTGCCCCTGCCGGGGACGTTGGGTCTTGGGGAGATGATCAAGGCTCGGCGGTCATTTGCGATGATCTGAATCTGCTGCTGCTGCTGGGAGGTGGGGGGTTCGTGGTGCCGGGGCGCACCCGCCCGGAGGTGGCAGCACTTGGTCAGACCTGTGGTATGTCGCACGTGGTGACATAGCGGCAGCATCCTGGCGGCCACTGCCATGACCTCCTGCTGGCTGGATTTCCCTTTTTCCTTCCTGGCCAAGTTTGATTCTCCGACATTCCTGTCAATGATGTGAGCTCCACAGAATGTCCATCGATGGGAAAAACATCCTGCTGCCTTCCACCCACACTGAGCAGGGAGGTTTTGTGCTTCGCCCGAGCCTCTGACCATGCGCACACAGAGGTCTACCATGAAGCCACGGCGGAAGTGGAAGAGTGTGCTGTTCCCCAGGAAGGCTGGGGATGTAGGATGTAGGCTTCCCCAGGAAGCCACAGTGATGTAGAAGACGGGACCGATGAGGGAAGATGGGAACAGCGCCCTTCAAGAGAATATGATGCAAAGACCACATGTCATTTAGGGAATTGTTCATTGCCACTTCCAAAAAGAAAACAAAGGGGGACCAGCCCCGGTGGCACAGTGGTTGAGTGCGGGACTGCGGCCCAGTGGCTTGGTGATTGAAATCCAGCAGCAGCTCTCCAGGAGCAAGGCTGGGCCTCCCACTCCCATCAGAGGGCAGTGATGTCCCCCCCCCCAAAAAGAAAACAAAGGAAAGTAACCGATTAATTTGAATAACATATTTCAAACTAATATTCACAAAATATTATCATTTCTATATATAACCGCTATAAGCTATTTATGAGATATTTTATATATGTTTTTATTCATATTAAAGCTTCAAAATCTTATGCATATTTTACACATCTCCATTTATCCAACTCCCATTACCAACCACTCTTATCAGGAACACAATAGAAGGACCCAGTTAGGGTGGGTGAAAAACACAAAACCAGGTTCAAAGTTATCAACAAGACCAAACATACTATCTGCTAGAGACGGGAGGGACCTCCAAAGACTACTGCCCTAAGACAATCTCCTCACCTGGAGCTTAAGGCACTTCTGGAGCTTTTATTTCAGCTAAAGCACAGACCGGTCCGTAAAACAAACCACGACTCCCAGGAGAAATGCATTCTCTGGAACTACTAAAAATCTGAAGGTAGCACTTGGTCAGAGGCAAAGGTGAGAAGGTAGTTGAGAAGGGAGGAAGGGGCAGGGGAATCCGAGGAATAGGGAACTCCAGGTAGAAATGGGGAGTGTGCTAACATGCCTATGTCATGGAACAATCTGTGTGTAAACTACTGAATGGAAAACCAATGTTTTGTCTAAACTTTCACCTAAATAACAATAGAATGCTTAAAAGAAGAAGATTATAATGTGTAGGGACGTACATCTGGGTGACAAAACTCCAAAAATAATGCCGGAAAACAAGTATACGAGAGAATCGTGGTTACTGAACAAGGGAGGGGAGGTGGTAATGGAGTTGAGACATATGGAGAGACTGCTTGGGTGCTTGATGAAGTTCTATTTGGTCACTTTTGCAATATCTTTTGTCTGGAAATATTTGCCTTATACTATTCAGTCAGTCAGACATTTGATTTGTGTGTTTCCTTGGCTCTTTGTTTTACTTCACAAGACATTATTTTGTTTAAAAGAAGAAGGAAAAAGATTTCCGCTTTCATCTAACTCTTTAGCTTCGGAAGGTCAGGCCTCTTAGGAGTCATGGGTTGGTTTGAGCTGGAAAACACACTTCAAGGGAACTTTGGGTTAAGTCTCCTCAGATTTATTGTAACTTTTCATGAGCAGTTGGTTTATTTTTAAAAAATAAGTAAACAAAACAATGATAGCTTTCTCCTTACTCTCCCAGAAGTGGTGAGAAAAGAGAGTGCTGTGTCTTCTCTTGCAAAGGCATTGCTTAGCGTTGCTTAAAACATCCTCTGTCATTTATGTGAGAAATGCATTTCTATAAATCAGTTCGGCAGCATGACAGGGTGCATGACTCTGGATTGTTTATCGATGCTCCCTCCCAACTTGTAGCCACCCCTAGGTGAGCCCATACCCCTAGATGGACTCTCTTTGATGGGCGCCTGCAGCCAGTGCCCTGTATGTTGAGGATAATTGATGCTTGCTTTAGGACAATTAAGTAATGAAATTGGACAGAAGAACATATTGAACTGCACCATGAGTACACAAGCCACTAAATC
>PVJH01026441.1:0-30047 GCA_004026705.1 Nesogale talazaci
GGAAGGTGGGGGCCTGCAGGGTCCCCCCTGCTGGCAGGCCCCCACACTCTAAGACTCGGGGCACGAGCTCCTCCTGCCATGTCCCCAGCGCCAGCTGCCTTTGCTTCCTCCACCAGGGCTGGAGACAGGGAGCGGGGCCTGCGTGGGGAGAGCAGAACCCTGGGCTCCCTTCTGGAGGCTGTGAAACTGGAGAGACGTGGAGAGACAGGCGATGGCTCAGACCTTCTGTGGGGAATGGGGTTCTGTCAACCGTCTGCGGCGGCTGTAATAAAATACCACAAAATGTGTGTGTGTGGCGGGGGGGGGTTAGGGGGGCCACGTATTGTCTCACCGGTCTGGAGACGGCCAACTGGAGCCCCCAGACCCTGCCCCTGCTGGGCCATGCTCTCAGGATGGCTGCAGGCTCTGACTTGTCCTCCCGGGGGATGAAGCCTGTTGCTGCATCTGCAGCGGACCTCCTTGGTCACCTGGCTGTCCCCCCACCCCCACCCCCACCCCTGTTGCTTCTCCTCCTTTCATGAGGACACTACTTGAGCCCTGCAGACAACGTAGTGGCTAGGCATTGCTGCTAAGTGCAAGGCCAGCGGTTCAATACCACCAGTCGCTGTGTGAGCGTGAGACCAGGAGTCTCTGAAGCTCACAGTGCAGTTTGCTTAAGACAGCATCCACTTGATAGCAGTGAGCTTGGGGTGTGTACTCCAGCTGGATCAGGCCCTACCCTGATTATGCCGGCAAAGACCCTGCCCCCAAACAACGCCACCAGGGTGACAGGATCCAGGATGTCCCAGAGGCTGAGACTGAGGCTGAGGCTGTGGGGGGCCTGGTGGGGGTAGACAGGGAGGGTGTGAAGTGACCCTTGGGGACAATAGACTAATGTCCTGACCAGCTTGGCTAGAAGTTAGGACAGTGGCTCCCTTGGAACAGGGAGTGGCTGGGAGGGGCCTTCCAGAGGGCTCCTGTCTCGGTCTGGGTACTGGTCTCTGGGCATCTTCCTTTGTGGACCCCGATTCAGCCGTGCCACGGTGACCTGGCACCCTCCGGCAGGCCGTGCGCTCCGAAACCTCGCTCAGAAACGCAGCAAGGCCTTGGGAAGGGCATCGGTCAGTTTCTCAAAAGGTTCTATGCCGAGTTGCCGTTTGACTCAGCGATTTCGAAAACATCATAGCTCCGTGTGACATTTCACCCGGGCTGATCTTGATGGCCCCAGCTGTCCCCGAGCCTCCCTGGCTCCCAGATCTGCTTCTCCGGGACCCAGGGGACCGCTTCTCTCCAAAAGGTGCTCTCCCCCGATGTAGGTCACAGATCCTGTGCCTTCAAGCGAAACCATCCCAAGTGTCCCCCTTGCAGCGATGGGCCGTGGGGCAGGAGGGACCAGGCTGGCGTCAGTCGGAGACCTGTGCAGAGACGTGCTGTCCTGGCTCATGGGACAGCCCGAGGAGGAGCTCCCTAGAGCAGGGAGGTGGGTCTATAGCATGAGGACCCACACTCCTTTGGGGTTCCCCATCTTCACTAATGGCATCCCCCCTTGTCATCCTGCCATGGCGACTACGTTCCACCACCAGAGAAGCGTGGTCCCACGTGACACAACTCACTTCCACTAGGCTGGCCCTGTGGCCACACTAACTTCAGGGAAGCCCAGGACCGTTGTTTCACCCAAGGGGGCTGCGTGCCAGCTAAAATGTCTCTCTCCGAGTAAGAAGATCCTGGGGCAGTTGTCTTTGTCATGTCTAGCAGAACTGAAAAAAAGATGATCTTATTTGTGTACCTGGATGGAGTCTTACAACGGGCGTGACAAGAAGCCCTGCCTTAAATATCCCAGATGATAATGGACAGACACGCGGGGAAGGGTGCCCCTTTGGAAAGACTGTTCATGGTTCCTTTGTTCAGTCAACAAACATGTCTCCAGCTTCTCCTTCCTGTTCTTCACAGCCACCCACTCACTCTTCCGAAGCAGCAGCCACCACCGGAAGCAGAGGGGAGGCCTGCTTGCCCAGGGTTGAGGGCGTTCTCAGGATGCAAGATCTTCAGGGCTAAAATTGGGACAAGATGGTCCTACTAAGAGTGGCCCAAGACATGTGGATGCTATTTTAGCCAGGCAAACAAATCCCACCCGGGCCTACGTCCCTTGAGATGGCCCTGCCCTGAAGACAGCGAGGGGTTGCTACAGGCCTCAGCTATCAACCAAGTGGGGTCAGGCTTCAGATGGGCAGTCTGGGGGTGGGTTCAGGCTTAGGCCTCTGGCGCTGGGGTTGGGTTGGCAGGGCCCTCCATAGGGCAGGCACCATCCTAGCAGATGGACATCCATTTACCCTGTGCCCGTGGGAACTGTGCCCTCACTGTGAGAGGCTTCTGTGTCTGGCACGTATACCATGGTAAGCCCAGATCCACGGCTATGGAGTCCATTCTGACTCCCCACATAGAACAACCCCCACAGCATCTCCCAGGTTGACATCTTTACAGAAGCAGTGTGCCACAGCTTCCTCCTGCGAGAGGATCTGAACTGCCCGCCTTCTGGTGGGAGCTAAACTGTGCCAGCAGGGCGATTTTGACCTTCCTCCTCCGCTGCCTCCTGTTACCATGTGGCTGCATAGTTCCTGCCCTGGTAGCTCAAACTCCCTCTCTTGGGGACCTAATCCATCCTGCACACCCCAAGGCAGAGTCCGTTTCTGGGGAGACTCCCTGAGAGTAGGCTTCTAGCTGCCTACCCTCCAAGCATGATAAACATAATTTCCAGGGGCAGGCAGGGTATAAAATGGGTCCTGGGGGCAGGGGGCAGGATTTGGGGAACTGAAACCTGTAGGCTCCTGCTTCCAGCTCAGCTCACCCACAGGGTCACCTGGGCTTCCAGGTTCTCAAGAGAAACCAGAAAGGTCACGTCTGATTTCCAAACATTGGTGATGTCCTACACTGTTTTTCCAACATTGCTGGTTGAACCCACGTGCGTTTTGACCTCCCCTTTGTCCTGTGCACTTTGTGGCCTCAGGTGAGGAGGCTGGTAGGCGCCAGCTCCGGATCACAGGCAGGGCGCTGTGCAGCAGTCCGGGGATGTACGCTGGTGCTACCTTTCGTGAGCTGTGCCCCATGGCCAGTGGCCTTCTCCACACTTGGGGCAGCCACCTCCTGCACTGTGCTCCCCCCGCTCCATGGCGGCCGTTGCTCTGTGCCCTGGGGACAGAAGAACCGGATACTCAGCGATTCCTTTTCGTCACCCTCTGGAGTAGGTGCCTGTATGCCTGTATCCCCATTTTGTAGCTGAGGGGACATAAGTTTAGATAGCTTGAGGTCCAAGGCCTCTAGCCGATGGGGGTGACTGCAGGGGTCAGGCTGCTCCTGAGAGGGGAACTGAACACCAACCCACAAAGTGATGTAAGCCTTGCTGACCAGACTTGGAGCGGGGCCAGTCTCCAGCCCAGTGGCTTTTCTTATAAAGCAGGCACTTCCCGTAAGGGATGGCTCCCTGCCTGCTGGCATGAAGACCTGCTTGGGCTGTCGCCAGTAAGCAGCAGCCAACACTGGGCTGGCCACCCAGCCAGCGTAGGCCAGAGCCCTCGGGGCCTGAATGATCTGGTAGCCATTGCCTGGAAGATGGCAGACCTCGGGGTGCAGGGAGTCGGGGCTGTGTGTGGGTGCCTGGGTGCAGATTAGATACTCCCGTGATAGGGGAATAAAGATTTTGCTTGTCCTGGACCTTACGTTCTCATCTGTGGGCTGCCACCCTTTCAGCAGATGCCCTTCAGATGCTCTTGGTGAATAGCGCAGAGCTAGGTGCCTTTGCCTTCAGGGAAGAAGACTGGTGCAGGGACGGAGAGGAGAAAGACTGCCAACCCAATAAGCAACAAGACCATTGGAGAGCATGCGTAGTTCTTGAGGGAGAATAAGGCCTGTTGAGCTCTGTTCTCAATCCCAGGTGCATGGGGAGGCTAAGGACTTGAGTGGGATTCGAGCTGGGGGGTCTCCTCGCAATCGCTGCCATCAAGCCCATGACAATTCATAGCACCCCCAGAGGACAGAGCAGAGCTGCCCCTCTGGGTTTCTGAGACCGTCACTCTTTATGGGAGTACAAAGCTTCATCGCCCCCCCCCCCCTGTAAAGCAGCAAGTGGTTTTGAACTGCTGATTGTGCACTTAGCAGCCCAGTGTGTAACCACTATGCTGGCCTCCTCCTGGCGTCTCCTGCTGCTGCAGAAGAGGTACCCTGAGTGGGTGGCTTTAGAAAACAGATGTTGCTTCCCACGGATCTGGAAGCTAAAAGTCTAACCCCGGATCTCAGCTATGTCTCTCTCTCTCTCTCTCTGGTGTCAGGGGATGCCATGGTCTTCTCTGGCCTGTGTCTCTATTTCTAGTCTCCCTTCCTCAGCCAGGATTAAATGTCAAGTCTACCCTCCTCAGGCCTTGTCTCAGTATATAACAAAGAAACCCTGATTTCCAAGCAGTCCCTATTTACAGATGTTGCTGTTGTTGCTAGGTGTTGTGGCATTTGTTTCTGACCCATAGCAACCCTATGCAAAACAGAATTAAACCTTGTCCAGTCCTGTGCCATCCTCACAATGGGTCCCATGCTTGAATGAATTGTTTGAGCTCCAGCGTCAGCCCATCTCCTTGAAGACTCTCCTCTGTTTCGCTGCCCTTCCACATTACCAAGCATGATGTCCTTCTCCAGGGACTGGTCTCTCCTGACAATATGTCCAAAGGATGGAAGAGGAAGTCTTACCATCTTTGTCTCTCTGGAGAACTCTGGCTATCCTTCTTCCAAACACATTTGTCTGTCCCTTCAGCAGTCCATGGTACTGTCAATATTCTTCTCCACCACCACAATTCACAGGCATCCGTTCTTCTCCGGTCTTCCTTGTTCAGTGTCCACTGTTCCTGGGCAATGAGGCCATGGAAAAGACCAGAGCGTGGATCAGGCCTGGCACACCCTTGCTTTCCAATACTCTAAAGAGGTCTTGGGCAGCAGGTTGCCTGTCTTCTGGTCTCTTGACCGCTGCTTCCGTAAGCATTGATTGTAGATGCAAGCAAGACAAAATTCTTGACAACTTCAATTTTCCCCTTCATATATCACGATGTCACCTTCTGGTCGGGTTGTGAGGATTTGGGTCTTCTCTATGTGGAGCTGTGTTCCAGGATGCAGGTTTCGACATTTCCTCTTTATCAGCAAGGGCTCCAGGTACAGATCCACCGGGCCACGCCCAGCTTCTGCTGAGGGTCAACTCCAACTCCCAGTGACCCTGGGGGGGTCAGAGCAAAACTCCTCCTTTGGGTTCCCCAACCTGTCCTCTTGATGGACGCAGACTGAAAATCCTTCTCCCTCAGGGTGACTGACTGGGGGGGTTACTAGGCAAGTGCTTGAAACACTGTGTCACCATGACTTTGGATGTGTAGGAATAGACTACAAGAACAACCTCTTGGCCGTTTCTGACTCCCAGTGACCTTATCGGGCAGAGTAGACCTGCCCCGTGGTTTCCAAGGCTATCCATCTCAAAAACAAAACAAACAAGCCCCACTTCATTGGCACTTTGTCCACATATCAAACAATTCAATGGTTCAATCATATCAAGGAAAGTTGTACAATCATTACCACAACCAATTTTAGAACATTTTCTTCTTCTCTGTACTCTTCATTCTTCATGTCATTTTTTATTTCAATTGTGGCAAAAAAATTCCTAGCAAAACTCTCTCTCATTCAACAACAACTTATGTATAATTCAGTGCCATTGGTAATACTTTCCTTGTTGTACAATGCTTATTGATATCCTTTTTCGAGTTATTCCACCACAGTTAATATAATGCCCCTAAAACAACAACTCTTCTACTGTCACCCTCGGTAACCACCAGTCAACTTGGGTTTCTTTCTTTCTTTCTATTTTTTAGTAGCTGTCTTGGTATAATATTCACATATCAAACACTTCCATGGGCAATTCACCTTTAAAAACAGTTGTAGCTACATCATCACAATCAGTTCTAATACTTCATCCCTACATTCACTTATTACTCCCCAGTTCCTCTCACCTTCCCCATCCCTCCCAACTTCACGTTCCAAATAAACCATCACATCAGTGATTGCCCCTATGTATCCATTCCTTCTGTGCTTCATAAACTGGAAAACTGAACAGAAACAATAAAAAACAAAAACAAGTGAAACAGAAAGAATAAAATAATAATGGTATAAAGATAGAAAAAAGAGTAAGAGAGAAAAGGTCACCAATATGTTAAAAGTCAGAGAAGAAATTTATGTCATGGAACAAGTGAGAAATATTTGAGCTTAGAGAAAATTCAGGTTGGGCCAAGAGGGAGATCAACTGACCAAGTATTTTATTATACTGTAGTTTGACCCATCATAGTCAAGTTCACAATTGTCTCAGTCTGACAGTGAAGTTGTGTGTGTCCCTTGCCTGTGGCCAGAGGCTTCATCAGACGAGGTGCTCTGATGATGGACTGTGAAGTCCCGCTATCCTCCACAGCCGCAAATTGGGTGTTCATAATTGAAGCTCTGATACTTTTCCCTTCATCAAATTTGGATTTTGTTATTGTCATCTTTGGATCACACAGGCTGTGATGTGTTTCTTCACTGTGGACTGAGGAGGGGGTACCCCCAGAAGACCAGATTTTTTTCAAAGTATATGTTCAATTTTTTCCTACAAAACAACCTCAATACTTTCAAAGTACTCTCCATTATGAAAAGAACAGAAAACCCAGAAATAAAAACATCAGCACATAGACAACTGAACTTTGACAAGAGCCCCAAAAGCCTCAGGTGGGAGGTGGATGCCCTCTTTAACAAGAGGAGCTGGAAACAATGGATATCCACATGTAGAAAAATGAAACAAGACCTTCACCTCACCCCATGCACAAGAGCAAATTCAAGGTGGATCACAAACCTAGAAATAAACCCCCAAACTGTCACGACCATCCATGAAGGAATCAGGACAAAGTTAAGAACCTTGACTCAGGGAATACATAGGCTAACTGCAATGGGGAAAGGTATACACACACACACACACACACAGGTGAGCCTGAATTCAGCATGTGGGATATACTAAGGACAAAACACCTGTGTGCATTGAAAGACTTCAGCAAGAAGGTAACAAGAGAACCCACAGACTGGGGGAGGATTTTTAGTAATGACACAACAGTCAGAGGGTTTATTACTAAAATTTATGATACCCTCCTTATTACTAAAATCTACAATACCCTTCAAGAAGAGAAAAACAGTTAATCAGGCAAAAGACCTGAAAAGAAGTTTCACTATGGAGGAGACCAGAATGGCCAATAAACATATGAGGAAATGTTCCTGATTACTAGAGAAATGCAAATTCAAACAATCATGAGATACCATCTAACACCCTTGAGGATAGCCCATATCAGAAACTCAGAGAACAGCACATGTTGGAGGGGATGTAGGGAGAAAGGAACTGTCCTCTGTTGCTGGCTCTTTGGAAAGTGATCTGGTGATATTTAAAGCAAATGGAAATTGTTCTACCTTATGACCCAGCTATTCCTTTACTGGGCATAAACCCAGAAGAGGTAAGAAATAAACCAGGACCAGTCATCTGTGTTCCAATGTTTATTACGGCACAATTCACAATGGCAAAGAATTGGAAACAGCCTAAATGGATTAGAAAACTCTGGCACATACACACAATGGAGCACTACGCATCACTAAGCGGCACTGATGATCACAGGAGGCACATTCTTTCATGGGAAGACTTGGAGGAAATTATGCTAAGTGATGCTAGCCAATCACAGAAGGACAAGTACAACACGAGTCACCTTAGGTAAGTATAATCAGTACAGTAAGTATAGAAGAAAAGCCACTTTCTCCAAACCATATGGGTTGAGGTACAGGCAGTTGGGTGAAAGTCAGACCAACTCAAGGAGGTACATATTATTCCAACACAAAGAAGGGGAAAGAGGAGAAGGAGGAGGGAGAAAAGGAGGAGAGGGAGTTGATGACATGGGGGAAGCAGGGCACTAACTCACTCAGGGGGAGAGTATTGGTTATGTCTCCAGAGAATTGGGAGTGTGCAGGCAGATCTCACCACGGCACACCAAACCTTAAGGGCAAAGTAATCACAAGGAGGAGTGCATGAAAAGATTGGGCTACAGGGCTGGCCCAATCAGAGCCAAACTGAACCCCTCCTCAGAAGTATGTGCTTCAGAGAACAACACTAAGCCTACAGGTTGGGGAGAGGGGCCGGCATGCTATGCCCACACGGAAGCAAACTAGGAAGGAAAAAGTGAAAGGGACAGACTAGACCCCATATTGGCACATGCAGCCCAGAGAATGATGTCTCTGCACAGAGCTGCTAAGGCACAGAGAGGACTGTAGGGCCGGCAACAGCTCAAGACATAGTGTCTCCTTACTGGAACACACCACGACAGAGAACAATACTGGGAACACATGATGGGGAGTTAGTCCAGTCTGAAACCCCCCCCCCCCATAGTGGGCCAAACCAAGAAGGGAACATAACAGATCAGCAATGGGAGCCAAGCCAAGCCACAAAGCCCCTAAAGGACCCCAAAATTAGACTTCAGGCTAGGAGGGGCAGCTACCAGAATTCCCCGTGGACCCATGGAGAAATAGCCATCAAGGTCAGCAGACGGACCTGGAACTATGTATTTTTTTTTCCTTCAATCTTTTGTTTTCTTTTTGTTTGGTCTAGGTCATTGTTGGTTTGCCTACTTATATAAGACGGTCATGAGAAGCAAGCTTAGGGAGAAAGCTATGGGACTGATGGTCCGGAGAGACTTAGAGGAGAAGGAGGTGGGGGGAGGGAGTGGTGAGCAAACAATGCTACAGACCGCGAACAATGAAGGAATTGAAGTCGACAATAAGGAGAACTGGGGTGTTGGAGCACCCGCCCTCTACGTGAGAGGAATGACTAAGAGGCGGAAGGAAGGTCAAAGGAAACAGGGCAAAGATCTAGGAAGCAAAGCTATGCATAGATGTATAAGCATAGGTGTATACATATGTAAATACATGAATTCATAAAAATAAATGTATTGGCCTATGTACATATACTTACATGGCAATACTCTGAGGCTGTGGACAAACTTCAGGCCTCTGCTTAGGCCCCCCCCCCCCTAATGCAAGAGCACTTTGATCTAACAGCCTGGCATTCCGTGGCGCTCACCCTCCTGGCACAATCACTGAAGACAAAATGGGGGCATACGCAAATGTGCCGGAGAAAGCGGATGGTGCTAGCTATCAAAAGTTACACTGTCTGGGGTCTTAAAGGCTTCAAGTTAAACAAGCGATCATCCAGCAGGGAAGCAACAAGCCCACATGGAAGAAGCACACCATCCTGTGAGAGCATGAGGTGTCCTTGGGACCGGGTAGCAGGCAGCAGAAGACCCATAATAAGCAAACAAACATATTGTTGAGAACGAGGGGGGTCAGAGCAGAGACCCAAAGTCCATTCATTGACAATGGGACATCTGCTCACAGAGGGGTCACAGGGAAGGGATGAGTCCATCAGGGTGCAACGTAGCACAGATGAAATGCACGATAGTCTTCCGACTCCTTGAAGTTTCCTCATCTCCCACTATCATGACTCCAGTCCTGCCTTTCACTTCAGGTTAGACTGGAGCATGTGCTCAGGGACAGATAAGAGGTAAGAGCTCATGACATACAGAATCCAGGAACAGGAATGGGAATAGAGATACCAGAAGTGGGAAGAAGAGGGGAGGAGGGGGAACTGATCACAATGATTGCCACATAATCCTGCCTCCACTTGGGAGGGGGGGCAAACAACAGAAACCCATGAGTGAGTACAGTAAGATATGACAATAATAATAATAATAAGTAAGATATGACAATAGTAATAACAATAATATTCAATTTACCAAGGGGTCACAAGGGTGGGGGAGAAAGGGAGAGAAAAAAGAGGAGCTGGAAGCCAGGGCTCACTAGAAAGTAAATGTCTAAATGAATGATGGCAACATATGTACAAAAATGCTTGATACAATTGATGTATGGCTTATGATAAGAGTTGTAGGGGAACCCAATAAAGTGATATTTTAATAATAATTTTTTTAAGTACTCGCCATTACACTTATTACATTTGTCAAATCTGTGATTCTATTCTTGGGAACATTTTTCAAACTCATCTGTTTGGATGGCTGACAGCACCTCCCTCGTTCTTTCTTTATTTTTTCTACATCATCAAATTACTGCCCTTTCATGTCCCTCTTCATTCACAAAACAAAAATAAGTCTAATGGAGCCAGGTCAGATAAGCAAGGTGCATGGGGCTAGAGAGGCATGCCATGTTTTTGCCCAAAACTGGAGCACTGAGATGGCTGCAATGAACAGGTGAATTGTCGTGGTGGCAAAACCCCATCTGCCACAACTCAGTCCTTTCTTGTTCCACACTGTTACACAATCCTTTCAGAATCTCTAAATAGAAAGCTTGATCAACAGTCTGACTGGCCGGTACAAATTCCTAATGCACTATGAGTCGACATTTTTATCTAGAGTGAGGTTTGTCATCACTCGACATTTCACCTTTTTGGAAACAAGAAAACCATGTGTATACCTGAGCTTTCCCCATAGTGCTATCCTTATAAGCTGTGTTCAATAGCACAACAGTTTCTGCAGCATTTTTCCCGAGCAGAAAACAGAATTTCACAGTCAGACACTCGTCTCTTACATCAATCATCACAAAGAGAGAGACTTGAGCAAAACTGCTTTTACGAAAAATCCCACTGTGACTAAAGAGAACCTTCCTAGGAGATGCCACTGCAGGCACTAATTCAGAGCAAGTTGCTCAACACTTGTCTAGTGGGAAAAAATGTGTACTATGAAGACTCTGCCCAGTGGAGCTTTTTTTCTGGTTTGTTTGTTTTTTTTGGGGGGGTATATCCTTATAATTGACACCTCACTAAAGGTGGCTGCTTGTTTGAATACAAGCTTTTAAGATCCCTGTCACTATTCCAGTTGATAACGGGCCACCATCTTCTCTCTTCTCCACACTTTGCTGCAGCACCCTTATCTTCAGCTATCTCTTCTTGATCGAGCAGTTATAAGAATGAACTGTTCTTGGAGTGGGGCTGGAATTAATTGGGAGTCCAAAAATCTATCTGCTTTCCCCCAGATTATCAAGGACTCTGGCTTACTTTGATGGTCAGAACCCAAGGATATAAATCCTCTTTCCCCCATTTATTTTAGTAATTTTCTTGAAATAATATTCAGGGATCATACAGTTCTAGGGTTAAATAAGGCTAAGAATTTGTATGGCAGCAAATAGCCTCATCTTTTTCTTCAGAGCACCTGGTGGATTTGAACAGTTGAACTTGCAGTTAGCGACCCAACACATAATCCACTATACTAAGGGGCCAGGATTTCAATATTTCAGTGCAGCTTTTAGTGGGAAGTGGGGGCACAACTTAGTACATCACAGAGGAAGGCCACATAGGGGATGGTGCTTCTAGTAGAGGGGCAGCCTGTGCAAAGGCCCTGAGGTAGAAAGGATCTTGAAGGTGTTTGGGGCTTTAGGGTGTCGGAGGGAGGTGGGTGAGGAACTCTCATCCAGAACAAGAATGTGGAATGGAGGCAGGGCTTGACAGGGGAGAGCCCAGTGACCCGCTCTTCCTCTTTGAGAAGCCCCATGGCCCCAGCTTCTCATGAAGGAGGGTCAGCCTGCGGTCTCCTCATGGGTCCTGCTCCAGGAGCCCTCTCTTAGCCCAATGGCCATAGCAAAGCTTGCAGTGCCATCTGCGTCATGTCTGGAGTTCTCCCCCAGAGGTGTGCCTAGGAGCCCTGGGGCACAGGGGTTAAGCACTCACCTGCTAACTGAAGGGTGGCTGTCGGGACCCACTTGCTGCTCAGTGGGAGAAAGCAGCGGCAGTCTGCTTTAGCAAAGAAACCCCGTGGGCTGCTTCTGTTCTGTCCAACAGTTCTCTGTAACTCCCGCTGCTTGTTTCTAGTTGAGGGGAGAGCTGGTTGCACCTCCCAGGCCCCCCGCCCCACCCTGCCCTGTTAGTCCTGGCCAGACGGAAGCAGCTGCCAGTACTTGGCACAGACCAGAGATCCCGCTCAGCCAGGGCCAGGCAGAGGGGCAGGGGCAGAGGTGATGGCAGGTACAGCCTAGACGATGCTGAACACATCACAGAGCAGATGCCCTCGAATCAGCGACTGGCAGATCATGTGGCTCTAAAAGAGGATCTTGTCCTGTGATCTGTTGACTGCGCAGTGTGGGGACCGGGGGGTGGGGTGTGTGTGTGGGGGGGAAGGGGGCAGGGTGGGAGGCACGTGGGACCTAGGACTGAGCTGGCCCTCCTCCACCAGGCTCCACACATCTGTCCCGCTGGTGCTGGCCCAGCTTTGCCATTCCTCCCCGGGGCATGGACAGATTGAACAGATATGGGGTGAGTGCTACAAGCTGAACTGAGATCAACAAGGGATCCCTTGGGAGTGCAAGCAACAGATAGGCAGGGAGGTTAGGGAGAAGGGGGCTGTCTCACCGCATGTCTACGAGAAACGAAAATTAGCTGGCCAGGCCACAATAAAGGGGTTGGAAAGAAACAGACACCTTGTCAACAATCCAAAGCTGGGCACACAGGGACCAAGGTCACCTCCGCCCAGGTGGAGGTCAGTCTGGGCACGCACACTAGACACCAGCAGCATTACAGCACACGTGTCTGGACTCAGCCACTAAGATCAGCAATACCCTCGACTGGGCACCACCCCGCTCTGCGCTGCAGGTGCAGGAGGGCAGACACAGCAGGCGAGTATCCTCAGAGACTCTCTCGCAGCTCACAGGGCGGGGTTTCTCTGGGCACAGATATCTTTTTTGGGGTTCTTTGAACTTCTCTTAATGGCCCTTTTTCCACGTGGCTTTTCGCGTTCGTCTGAAGTGGCCATATTCGGTCGTGAACTTTCCCATGACCCCCCACCAAGTGACCTTGTGTGCTTCCAGCTATAGTAGCTCGTATGATCTGAGACTCAATTACCCGCAACTCCCCTCTCCCTCATAAAAGTCACTTGGATTTACAAAAGTCCTCCTGCCTGAGTGAACTCTTTCAGTGTCGAGAAGCAAGAACTGAGATAAACCACTCCAGACACCTAACACAAGTAGTGTCTCCCCACAAAATTTGAGATATATTAATATTTGTAGAAAGTGTTCACTGCTGGTTTAAAGTTGATGTCCATTTTAACTGAGTGGCCTATATTTTATCTGGTAACTCTAAGACGACAGGTCAGGGTGATTGGGCCTGGGAGGCCTGTGTCTAAGCAGCTTCTCTCCCTCCCTGCCTTCCCCGAAGCTTGGTCCTCACCTGCCCCAGCCCCACTTAGCCTAGCCCCACAATCCCCTTCTTCTCCATGCTGGTAGCCAGGAAGGCAGAGGAAGAGGCTGAGGGAGAGAGGCGAGTCCCCTCCCATGATGACCCTGGACCTCTTCTCCCCCCTTTGTCCACATGCTTCTGAGCTTCTGCCTCCCCTAACTCACTTGGCCCTCAGAAACCCACCGTGGGTAAGCCCAGGGGAAACCATACTGAGGGGCTTGCCCTCTCTGAGGTGGGCATTCTTATTGTTGAGGGTGAGTGCACAGGCATCGAGACCATCATAGAGACCGCCATTACTTACCAAGAACATCAAAAAGGGAAGAGATCACTTCTCCACTCAGCTGCCATCCAAGGGGCATTTCCATCCCTAAGCCTTCCCCCACTACCAAGACTTCCAAGCTCTTCAATCCACACTATGCCAAGATAGCAGTTTGGACATCCTGGGGCACTCAAGTGGTTCTGTTTTAGCATTCTTTGAGTTCGGGGACAAAGGGAAGTCTGAGGGGCAAGGTCAAGGCTGCAGGATGGGGCAGTAAATTCCCCTTCGATGTCCACCTAGGACAGCGCTCATACTGTCGTGAGGGGAGAATTCCCTTGGTGTGTAAGATAATATCAAGTCCAGCAGGTTTGAGAGAGAAACTTATAGATAAGAGAAAAGGATAGGTGCAGTTGAAGCCCATGGGGCAGGGTTGGGGTGGGGGTGGGAGGGTAGACCTGCAGCATAGATGCTTCCAGGTCCAGAACTTTATTTGAGGCAGGTTTAAATATGCTTTGTCATGTCATCTGCAACTCATGAAATGTTTACACACAAGGACAGCTGACAATTTTCGAAGGCAGACAGACAAGCTATTTGCAGACAGAAGGGAAGGGTAAGGTTGAGACCATGGAGTAACCGACAAGTTTGCAGACAACGGCTTCTGCAGCCTTGCCAGGGAACACGAGGCTAAGTGTCCAAAGTGTCCATTTACCTGAGGCAGAGAGATGGTCAGCTGCCGCTTCATCAGCTCCCTAGGTTGGGCCATCTGCATGTTCCCACAGGCCTCAAACCACCGAAGGTGGTGGACCTGTCCCATTTGCCTAGGGAACAAACAGTTTCCCCCACTCCCTCCCTCTCCCACTATTTATTTTCTAGTTAGAATCCATTTAAATAGGTCATGTTCACATGATTGTACACCGCCATAATCAAATCACCCCAATCATATGTCAATGGGAATACAAATAACAAGAGATTTTCATCAACAAAATTCAAAACATCTAAAAGAAATCTTTTCAATTCTAGGGTGGCCTACCATAGTAACTATCTTGCAGATGAGTTTGGGGTTTCTGATGCATTTCCCAACCTTTCACAGCTGGGTGGTCACAATTTTAACTTCGGTGCCTTTTTTCCCTTTCACACATTTAGATCACACATGCTGGTGTGCGTCTTCCCTGTGGACTTAGTTGATTCCTACCTAGATGGCTGCTTGTCTGGATACAAGCCTTTCAGACCCCCAGACACCATCTGCTGTCTTCACCACAATTGCTTATGCGCCCTTATCATTCCAGTGATCATTTCAAGAAGGTATCAACCAAATCATATTATATATTAAAAAAAAAACCATTGTTGTATTGAAGCTAGAGCTAAGTAGGAGCCTAATGTCCACCTGCACACATATGGGATATGCATGTCCAAATGAGAATATTATCTTTATAAAGTCTGCCCACAGAGTACGGTTAAGACATGAACACAATGAACAATCCAGACAAGTGACGTTAAACACAATTCATTGACCATGACGCTTTCAACAGCAGGTTAAAATGAGATTTCTTCTCTTCCAGTATATTCTTTTCTGATTAAATTGAAATTGAGATGAGTCGTTTGCTTGACTTTCACATGATTTGATATTTCAGGAAAATAATAATACAATTACTAGGGCAATTGCGAGTAACTTATGCTTTGCACCAAGCTTTTCTCGAGGGTATGCACTCAGTAGATGGACTGTACCAGTGATTGGTACCAGTGATTGCATTTGCATTTAAGGATGGACCATACTTATTCCCATAGTGGTTGTAAAATTCTACAGCCCCACCAGAAGTGTAGGATGGCATCAATCTCTCAGCGCCCTTTTCAATATTTATTATATTGTTTTAAGCTATTGCTAAAAGTGTTGGTGTGAGACTATTATATATCATTGTTATTTTCATTTGTATGTCTCTTATTGTTAATAAACATGAACATTTCTTCATATGCCTGTTGACCACCTGGATGTCATCTTTGGTAAATTGTCTGTTCATGTCTTGTGCCTATTTTTGGATTGGGTTAGCTTTATTTTTCTTAAGGTGCTGTTGTTTTTTGAAATTAGCCCTGGTGTATCATTACTAAATAGTCATTCCCAATCTGTGGCTTCTCTTTTAAAACTTTTGATGAAGTCCTTTGATATGTATACATGCTGTATTTTTAGAAGATTCTAGCTCTTCATTTTGTCTTCTATTAACTGTGGATATTTTTCATTATGTTCAGTAGTGTGTTTAATACCTTGTATTCGGACTCTTGAGTTTCTTTCTCTTCCTTTTTATTGAGTACTCTAATAGTTAAGGGATTTATTTTCAGGGTTTTGATCCACCAGAGTTCATTTTGTACATGATGTGAGGTATGGGTCCTGTTTCCTTCTTTTGCAGGTGAAGATCCAATTTTGGGGGGAGGAGGGACATCACTGCCTTGGTGGGAGTAGGAAGCCCAGCCTTGCTCCTGGAGAGCTGCTGCTGGATTGAAGATGCAATTTTTTGAGCAACATTTATTGAAATAGTAATTTATCATTTTTCAAGGGTTCACCAGGGTGGGAAAGTCAGGGTGGAAGGGAGAAAAAGAGGAGGTGATACCAAGGGCTCAAGCAGAAAGAAAATGTTTTTTTAAATGATGATCGCAACATTTGTATAAATGTGCTTGATGTGTGGATTTTATAAGAGCAGTAAAAGGACCCAATAAAATGATATATAATATATATATATATATATATATATATAAAAGAAATAACTATTGGTACTCTAATTATTGTGTTTTAGTCCTTTATCAACAATCAGGTGTCTGCAGGTACTTGGTTACATTTCTGGGTTCTCAATCCTAGCCCTTGCCCTTCATGTCCACCATTGTGCCAGTATCAAGCTGTTTTCATTATCTTGGTTAAATAGTAACAGTTTTTTAAATCAGGAAGTGAAAGGCCTTCTACTTTGTGTTTAATAGTGCTTTATTTATCTTAGGTTTCTTTGCTTTCCACATGAAGTTGGTGATTAGTTTTCCATTTCTTTGAAGAGTTGTGATGGGGTATGGATCAGATTGTGTTATAGTGCTTTTGATAATATTGACATTTTCAGTATGGTTAGTGTTCCTACTGAAGAGCATGGTAGCTGGTTCCATTTGTGTAAGTGGCTTTTGGTGTCTTGTGGAAGGGTTTTGTAGTTTTTCTTGTATGTCTTTTGCTTCTCTGGTAAGATTTATTCCTACATATTTGATCTTTTGTGTAATTATTGTAAATGGTATTAGCCTTTTAATGTCTTTTTTAGTGTCATCTTCTTTAATATGTATGAAGCCACCTGGCTTCTGCTAAGCTGCCAAATTGTTCAAATAGTTTCAGTGATTTTTAAATAGAAACTTTGAAGTTTTATCTGTATAGGATTATATCATCTGCAAATAGAATTTTATTTCTTCTGTTCCTATGTGGTGCCTTTGATATGGTGAGACTTGCTTTAATTTTCATGACAATATTTTGTGTTGTATTCCTTCTATTTATAGATTGCCCTATCAATACTCTTTGCCTTTAGAAGTATATCTTATTGCTTGACATGCTTCTATGGTTTTCTCCTTTTTTTGTTTTGTTGAGGTTTAAACTTTTTCTTCGAGGGTTGTTTGTTTATGTAGGGTTTTTTTTTCAACTTCAAACAGTTTGTTGTCTTTTGTGAGCAGTCCAGAAACTTTTGTTCAGCTATTTATTGTCTATTCTGTTCCTTCTATTTATTTATTCACCTTCAATGTAGAATTGTTAGTCATGAATCCTTGTTTTGATTCACAGCTACATTTCACTCTAAGTATATCTTTTTTTTTTTTTTGGTTTGTTTTTGGGCATCACTGCCCTCTAGTGGTCGTGAGAGCTACCCAGTGCTGCTCCTGAGAGCCACCGCTGGATTTGAACCACCAAGCTTGCGGGCCGCAGTCCTGCACTCAGCCACTTACACCACCGGGGCTCAGCCCACTCTAAGTATATCTTAAATAGTATGTTTTGCCATCATAATTTCTTTTCTGATGATTTTAGGTTGCTGTCTCTTGTTACAGATTTTTTGTCCAAAGAGTTAAAAACATTTTTTTTATAAAGGTAGTCTTGTTTTAGCAAATCTCTTTAGTTTTTCCCTTATCTGAAAATGATTTTTCACTCCTGCATATTTGAGTGATAATTTTGTTGGATAAAGGATTTTTTTTTTTCATTTTAGAATTTTGAATATACCAATTCACTGCCTTCTTGCTTGCATGGTTCTGGTAGATAAAATCTGAACATATTCTAATTGGTTGGCCTTTAGAGGTGGTTGTTCCTCTGTCCTGAGCTGCCCTCAGGATTGTTTCCTTTTCTTTAACATCGGAAAGTTTGATTATAACGTTTTGTTGGGATTTCCTTTGGGGATCAGTTCTGTTTGATATTCTCTCATCTTCTAGGTTCTGCCATCATATTAGGGAAGCTCTCTCTTAATACTTCATCAATTATTTTCTCTGTAGTTAATATTTCTTCTTTGCATTATTAAAGTTCCTTTAAAAAATACCTTTATTGGGGGCTCTTACATCTATTACTGATGCCTAAAAGAACTGAACTCATAGCAACCCTGTGAGTTGACAGTTTAGCGTTGCCCCTCTGGGTTTATAAAATAATATTTTATTACTTTCATGTCTTACACTGCCTGCTGCTTCCCTTTGCCACGTTTCTGCTGTCCCTCCCCCTGGGCTGGGCTGGGGCTGGGGGTTTTACAGGGATCATGGTAATTAGTTGCCTGTTTCTCCCCCTTCTCCTCCCATCTTCCCCCTTTAGTTCCTTTTTACAACTTAAGTTTCTGGTATTTTGGTCTCAGAAACTTAACCTGTGTGATCACTGATTCTTGTTTCCATTCTTCATTCCCAGTGTTATCCAGTTCACATATGTTTTGCCTTTTGCATTTCTATTTGGAGTTGTTGAACTATTTCTACATTTTCATTTTGATACGATGGCCTTAGCGCATACCTGAGTTCCTCTCCAGTCACTTCTGTTTTTCATTTCTATCAAACTTTTCCTTCAGTCGCTGAAAGTAACTCAAGGCCTTGGCTGTCATGTCCCTCTGGAGAGCACCACAGGCCTCTCCTCCTGCCGGAGCTGCTCTGGATCTAGCTCTGCGTGTGTTGGAGTTAATTGGGTGCTTTTCTCAGGCTGCCTGTGGAGCTCAACTGCCACTTTGGAGATAGGGCATTATTGTCCATTTGTTTCTGCGTATAAAGAAATCCCCACGCACCTGTTTTGGGATCTGGGTCCCTAGGGAGGCCAGGCACTTTGGCACCAGCCTACCCCATGCAGAAGGCAAAGGCAGAAAGTAATTACATATGGCCTCCATCAAAGTCCAGTTTTAAAGCTGGCTCCCAAGATGACAGGGAGTGCCAGGTAATGACCCACCAGAGTAGCATGATGGGGGCAGGAAGCGAGTATTCCAACACCTCTCACCACAGCTATCCTCATGGGTTCTGTGTATTCGTGTTGGACTCCATTACGTTTGGGGTGTAGGGCTGCAGAAGACAAGCAGCTGGGCCCAAGAGAAACACTCACTCTAAACTGATTGTCACCCACCCCAAGACCTGCTCTTTCCATTCTGCACGCGCCCAGCGTTGGTCAATGCTACCGGTTCTTCAGGGAAGTTCTGCCACAGTTCAGCCCCCAAGACCTCCAGGCAGTCAGTGGGAGCCAGCCCATAGCAGACTTCAATCTTTCCTATCCAGCTGTTATGCAATGAGTGAGTCAGTCCCAGGGCTCAGAAACCTGCGAACCTAAGTTCTGACTCAACTTCTCCTCCCTTATGTTGGGGGAGCAGTGCTAATGAGCAGTGGGGGAGAGAGAGAGGGCTTTTCGCTCACCACTAAGGTCTGGAGAGGGCAGGGGAGATCAGCTGGACCCTCAGGCATCCTGCTGGTTAGCACTGAATCTGTGGCTTCCCCCTCTCCCCCCAACTCATTGGATCCTTTGTGATCATTCTTCCTTCAGAGACACTGAGATGTAGTTAGCAGGGGTTCGAAACAGACTTCTCAGGGGACGTCTGAACCTCAAGCTGCTGAGAGTTTTCTGCCACTTCCAAAGATTTTCTTGGCAAAGGGATTAAGGGCCGCTCCATCACAGGGCACTAACCCATCCAAGGGGAGGGTATTGTTTATATCTCCACAAGCGAAGGAGAGAGGGCCAGACTTCAACCTGGTTCACCAAGATGTGAATGCAATATACCGGCATGAAGCAGCAAACCAATACACTGGGGCTGACTCCAATCCCAGCTATGTGGGACACCCCCGCACCCCACCCCCACACCGCCTTGCCAGAAGACTGCACTTCAGAGGACAGCTCTACAACTGCAGCTAAGGGAGAGGGATATGTCTGCTCAGAGCACATGGAAGCAAATGAAGGGAGAGGAAGAGAGAGTGGAGCACATCCTGGCCCACCAAGCCTTGAGGATGATATCCCCACTCAGAGCAACCAATGCACAGAAAGGACTATAGGGTTGGCCCCACCATGAGACATGATGTTGCTCACTGACCCATAGTGCTATGGGGGACAACACTGAAGACATAGTGTAGAAATTGTGCCCGATTTGACCCCACCACACTGGAGCAAAACACTGAGAACATGCACCGCAGCAGCATGGGGAGCAAAGCAATCAATACCAAAAGTAGACTTTGGGGCCAGGGCATGGCACCCCATCAGACTAGACCAGAAAACACTCCTAAAGGTCAACAAACAGACCTCGAACTATTTATAAGCTTTTCTTTTTTGTTGAGTTTTGCTTTTGCTGTTCTGCTCCTTATTTGCTTTTGCATGTGCATCTAGATAAGATAGGCAGTATAAACCATCCAGAGGAGAAAACAGTGGGACAGACAGTTCCAGGGGGACATGGGAGAGGGGAAGGTGGGGGAAAGGAAGGGGCACGTCAACAAACCCAGGGACAAGGGAACAAGTGCTCTAACATCAATGGTGAGAGGGGTGTAGGGTGCCTGGTGGGGTTTGATCGAGGGCAATGCAACCAAGAGAAAAAAATCATATTGTGAATGAGAGGGGGTGCAAAGTGGAGATGAAAGTCCATTTGTAGGCAACATCTCCTTACTGAAGGGTCATGGGGAGGAGATGAGCCCGTCAGGGTGTAGTAGAGCAGTGATGAAACATTCCCCTAGTTCTGTAACGCTTCCTCCCAGCAACGATCATGATCCCAATTCTACCTTACAAATCTGGATAGTCCAGAGGATGAACATTGGTATGGATAAGAACTGGAAACACAGGGAATCCATGACAGATAAAACCCGCAGGACCAATAATGACAGGGTAAGGATAAGGTGGAGTAGAAAGGGGGAACCGATCACAAAGATCTACATAGAACCCCCCTCCCTGGGGGATGGACAACAGAAAAGTGGGTGAAGGGAGACATCGGACAGTGTAAGACATGATAAAATCGTAATAATCTTTTTATTACTACCAAGGGTAAATTACCCTGGAAATTCATGAGGGAGGAGGGCCGGTGAGAGAGGGGGAAAAATGAGCTGAAACCAAGGGCTCAAGTAGAAAGAAAATGTTTTGAAAATGATGATGGCAATATTTGTTCAAATGTGCTTGACACAATGGATGCATGTATGGGCTGTGACAAGAGCTGTAAGAGCCCTGAATGAAACGACTTAAACAAACTAATGAGCAAATAAAAAGGGCAGCTCCAACTACATGGCCATGTTTTGTTTGGAATAAATCTGCTCATGTGGGAGCCGGAGTCCTGGCAGCGGTGCTTTGGATTTACCCTCACATGTTAAGTGCTACTAAGTTAGTTCTAAGACACAGCAATCCATGCACAGCAACAAAACATCGCTGGTCCTTGGCCATCCTCACAATTGTTCTGTTTTATCCTATTGCTACAGCCATATGTGTAGGTTTAAATGAAAACTCTAAAGACCTACAAGAGTATACAGCATCATATATCTCCATGCACACATCACCTGGATTCAAAATGACCAATTCATACAGCTTTAATATGCAAAGTTTGTTCATGTCAGTATTATTCACAATCGCTGAGCAGTGGCAGCATCTGACCATCAGCTGGTAAATGCTTCAGCAAATTACATGATGGTCATCCACAGACTCTTATTCAGCTATCAAAACGAATGAAGAACAGCATAGATACACCCTAAGGACACTACCCTAAGTGAAAGAGGCCGACACGAAAGGGACTGAATCTATTGTCTGAATCTGTGGTGATCATGTGCTTATGTTAATTTCATGATTGAGATGTAGGGGTGGAGTCTAGCCTGTTAATCTGGAGATAGCCATTGAGTAACCAATGAGGTCTCCGTGTGAGCATGGATTTCTCCTGAGACTTCTGGGAAATCTCATGATATTTCCCTCGTGGAGATGAGAAGCTATCTCCCCAGTTGTTGGGAGTTAGTCTCAGAAACGACGAACTATGGACAAGACAAGATGGCAGTGTCCGAGTAGCTGAAGGAGCTGGAGGAGAAGCCACACGGCCTTACCCCAATGGAACCAGCCCTCTGAAGGTGGAGAAACCACATGGAGAGCCCTGCCAGTGGTGAGTTGCCTCTACCACCACTGGATGCTGTTGATGGACCCTGAGCCCTGGAAGTGAGGAGCCATGGGGAGACCCCTGCTGGCATCGGGACTCTGCATCCACTGGCCTGTGACTTCATGAGTCAGAAGGAGACTTTATAGACTAATATCGGGCATATGGGCTAATATTGGACTTACGATGTTGAACTGGACTGGGCTGGGATGCTTTCTCAATGTCCTATTCCTTTTGTTTATAAACCGTACCCTTATATCCATATGCGTGTCTATGAAATTTGTTTCTCTAGTTTACCCAGACTAACACAGAATCCATTTCTATGAAGCATCCACAGTGTTAAGAGATTAGCGGTCTCTTGGGGCTTGGAGGAGGGGGGATTGAGAAGGACTAGTAGTGATGGAACTTTAGAGGGTAAAGAAAATGTTCCAAAATATGGCTGAAAGCCTTGGCTGCTAACTGCAGGGTTGGAGGTTTAAGTATCTCCAGGGGCACCTCAGAACAAAGGCCTGCCCAGCTACTTGGGGCACATCAGCCCCTGGCCCCTCTGCGGAGCAGAGAACTCCTTTGACATGCCTGGGATTGTGGTGGGGCAGGATGGACTCAGAGGTGGGGCTTGATGGCTGCATGCACTGATGAATATTCTAACAAGTGCCAAACGGTACACTTTTGCAAGGTGAGCTGCATGATTTGTGAATTACATCCCAATTTTCGAAGGTGTAGTATCATCACAAGGCCTAAAGACACAGCGATAACCCGAAGCTTTGCAACGGTGTCCCTCCACCCCTCTGAGCACACCCCCAGGCTGCTTTACGCCTACAGCCTCTTTCCACCACATCCTGGTGGAGTCCATGGGACTGACCTGTGAACCCAAAGTGCCCTGTCTTCTCTCTCCTGGTGAAAGGACCAGCCAGTGGTTGGGTGCAGCTTCTAGAGCAGTGGTTCTCAACCTGGGGGATCGTGACCCCTTTGGGGGTCAAATGGCCCACTGATTCATGAACAGTAGCAAAATTACAGTTATGAATTACAGCAACAAAAATAATTGTACGGTTGTGGGGAGGGGAGGGGTTTTAGCACAACGTGAGGAACTGTATGAAAGGGCAGCCTGACAAAGGTGGAGCAGCACTGTTCTGGAGGTTGGGTTCTCATGGCTGCATCCCTGAGACGGGCCACCTGCACTGTTGGCACGGATGTACTGGAGTGGACGCGCCTCACCTGCTACCAAGTCCATTTCCCTAATCCGAATCCACTGTGTGGAGACAACTCCAGCTCACGGGACCCGCGTGTGGCATTGTAGAACAGCCCTAGCGTTTCCAAAGCTGTCATCCGTACGGGATCTGAGCCTCCGTCCATCACCCACGGGGCGGCTCAGGGATTTGAACCCCTGACCTTGCAGTTAGCAGTCAAGCACTTAACCACTGTGTCCCCAGCGTTTCTTCTCCAAACAGCACAAGACTTTTTAAAAAAATCACTTTATCGGGGAATTCTGGGATCACAAGTTTGGGAAACACCGAAGGTCTCCAACTCTGAAAAGAGCTACTCCCTCGCTCCCTCCCTCCCCCTTACACTCCCTCCGTACCAACACCCACTCTCACTGCTTTCTAAGGGTCTCAAGGCTGCTGTAGCCCTGTCCCGCCCTGAGCCCTAGCTGGTCCTTTTCTGACGCCCTCTTTTCCTACCGGCCTCTTCTCCCGCCCTCCCTTCCTAGGCTCCGCCCATTTTCCCAGCCATCTCATTGGCTCATTACCCCGAGCTCCTGGGGGACCTGGATCCTCCTTTCTCTCTCTCCCTGGGAACCGACCCCACCTTCCCCGAGACGGCGCTCTGGGCCCGAGCACCTCACGCCCACCCCCCGCCGCGCGGTGGCGGCACCTCTGGGAGTCTGCCGTGACCCCCACTGGCCCCCGAGGGGAGTTGAGCCTGGGCTCCAGGTGGGCCCGGAAGATGAAGCAGGTAGGGCTGCGGAGGGCTGGGATGCTGCGTGGAAGGCTGGAGGCAGGGAGGAGCCTGCGGAGAAGGAGGGATGTGTTGAGGAGGGAGACCGGGCTGGGCCCCAAAGGGCACCTGCTGAGGGCTAGCTGGGCTTGTTCAGGGGGGCGGAGAGGGTCCGTCAGCTTGAAGGGGTGGCTTGGAAACCCGGCAAGATCTGCCCAAGGCGTGCCGTGCTGGGGGGTGGCGCGTGCAGCTGCCCATGGGGGCGCCCGCCAGCGTTGATCCCCTCCCCCAGGCCCTGGTGGACGACACGGAGGATGTGTCTCTGGACTTTGGCAACGAGGAGGAGCTGGCCTTCAGGAAAGCCAAGATCAGGTAGGACAGGGCAGTCTCCGGTGACCGCCCCTCTGAGCACTCCGTGTGTGCCTGGCCCCCCGGGAAGGGACAGCTGGGGACAGATCAAACCAGTCCCCAGCCCACGCGCGTGCCAAGAGGGACATTGAGCAAGCCCACCGTTGGTGACCCCAGTCCGTTTTAGCATGTGCCTTTCATGTGAGGGACGGGAGTGGATAGACAAAGGGTCCCTGGAGAATGAACCAGTGAGTGGTGTTTGGATGGAGTGGGCCGCTGGGGAGGGTCCCTCTGAGAGAGTCTGCGTTCAGGCAGCAGGCAGCCGGCAGCCCTGGGGGAGAGTTCCAAGAAGCAGGTGCAAGCTCCAGAGAATGGCCACTGGGGCTGGAGGGTACGCGTGGGGACATCGTGTCTGGGTTAAGTCCCTTGCCTGCCTGACCCTGTCAGCACCCTGGCCCCAGGAATGACCAGTCCACACCACTGCTAATGGCCCAGGTGGCTGCCACCTCTAGGCAGCAGGCACGAGGCCTGGCTCCTGCTTTTCACATTCTGATGGCCGTCGCCAGAATGGGAGGCTTTGGACGGTGGTCTTTGAGGAAGACGCTTCCAGAGAGGAGGGATCCTGCGGGAACAGTCTTAAGGGCTTGTATTCACTGAACATTTCTGTGTGCCCTCTCAGCTGGGGCTGGAGACAGGCAGCCTACAGAACCTGGCTGCTGCCCATGGACAGCATGGAGCAGGCTGGCCTCTCCTGACAACCTGTCCCTAAGTGCAGGAGACGGCTTCTCGCCACCCTGGCTTTGAGGAGCTTTCTGGCTGTCTTCCTTTCTGCCCTGATTGGTGCATAATACTGAAAATCCCAGGGACTCTCAGGATGCTGCTCCTGCACCCGAATCGAAGAGTTCCGTCTTTGGGTCTTGCTTATTCATGGTCTGCTCGCAAAAGTTCCAGGCCTTTGTTGCTCTGCCTGGGGATCTCCTTTCTGGTCTCCACCCACGAGAGACTGGTAGCAACTGCCTAGCAGTGATAGCCCAGAAGGTCCCCCAGTCATTGTCAGTGGTCCCCTGGGGGCCAGACCCCTGATTGCGAGCCATGGTGGGGGGAGAGGGTTGCAGGCATGCCAGCAGCTGAGAGAACTCAGTGTTTTAACCACTCACATCAGGCAGCTGCCCCACTGAGAGCAGACACCTTGAAGGAAGTGAGGGGCAGCTGAGGCAGGAGGCAGGCAGGAGTTAGCTGGCCTCGAAGGATCCACAGAGGGAACCGTCCATGCTAAGGCCTGGGCAGGAGATTCTGAGTGCAGGGGCTGAGCGTGCGCAGAAGCAGGGCCGGACTCTTCTGGAACCTCCCGAGAAGCTGGTGTGCTGAGTCTGCAGGTCACGAGTGAGCATTTGAAGCATGGCTGCTGGTACTAGGAACTGAGACACTCGCTTTACTTCCCTTTCACAGCTCAGAAAGAGTGGAGTCACGGATGGCCATCAGACCGTGCAGGGCGGGCCTAGTGTCAGGCTTTGTTTTCCAGGCTTGTGGGCCCCCGTGACTTACAGCCACTCTATTGGACAGGATAGAACTGCCCTTGTGGGTTCTTAAAACTGGAACCCCTACTGGAGTAGGAAGTCTTTTCTGGAGTCAGAATCAACTCAGTGGCAATGAGTTTGGGTTTGGTTTGGGTTACCAAGCAGGCTTTGTGTGGGCAAGGGCATTTGTCAGTCCGGGTAAACTCGAGGAACAAATTCATAGACATGTATATGGATATAAGGAAAGAGTTTATATACAAGAGGAATGGGACATTGAGAAAGCATCCCTGCCCAGTCCAGTTCAAAGTCATATTCGCCCATATGCCCGATATTAGTCTACAAAGTCTCCTTCTGACTCATGAAGTCACAGGCCAGTGGGTGCAGAGTCCCGATCCTGGCAGGGGTCTCCCCATGGCTTCTCGCTTCCAGGGCTCAGAGTCCATCAACAGCATCCAGTGGTGGTGGAGGGAGCTCAGCGCTGGCAGGGGTCTCCATGTAGCTTCTCCAGCTTCAGAGGTCTGGTTCCATCGGGGTAAGGCCGTGTGGCTTCTCCTCCGGCTCCTTCAGCTCCTCGGACACTGCCATCTTGTCTTGTCCATAGTTCGGCATCTCTGAGACTAACTCCCAACAACTGGGGAGATGGCTTCTCATTTCTATGAGGGAAATATCATGAGATTTCCCAGAAGTCTCAGGAGAAAGCCATGCCCACACAGAGGCCTCATTGGCTACTCAATGACAATCTCCAGATTAACAGGCTAGATTCCACCCCTACATTCAATCATGAAATTAACATAAACACATGACCGCCACAGGCATGCTCAGAATCAGACTGTGGAATAGGATATACGGGACACTGTGGAAGCAGAGGGCTGTGCTACAGGCTGAATTGGGTCCCCATTTCTTCCACTCCCAAGATATGTTGAATCCCCCTGAAATCTTGCTTGGAAATAGGGGTTTCTCTGTTATGTTCATGTGTCCTGATCCACGCTGGAATGTCCTTGAGTGAATCATGGTGTGATTATGAACAGCAGCAGGCATAAACTGGGTCCGAGATGATTGTCACCTGAGAGTTGTTAAGGAACCAGAAGCTGGGCTATTCACGCAGAACAAGAGGCGGCTCGACCCTGAAAGACAGAGAATGAGTGCCTTCCCCTAGAGCCTATGCCCTGCATTACCAGGAGCCCTGGTGGCCTAGTGGTTATGCATTGGACTGATAACCACAAGGTCAGTAGTTCAAAACCACCAGTGCTTAGAGTAAGAGATGAGGCTTTCTATTCCTCTCAAGATTTGAAGTCTTGGTCAGCCCTATGAGGCAATTCTACCCTATCCTACAAGGTCAATGTGAGTTAATATCAATTTGATGGCAATGAGTTGTTTTGTTTCGGCTCCCTTGTTGTGTCCCTAGTCAATTATCCATCCAATTGCTGTCTGTGAACCTACCTATCCTGGATTTCATACAAAACACAAATTGGAAGTAAACCAACTAAACACCAACAAGATGGACTAGACAAAAATATAGAAAAACCTCAATGGAAAAGAAAGTAGAAAGTGTTAAAAACTTAAACAACTTTAAAATGGGTCAAAAGCGAGATCAAAGATAAGGTGTTGTATTTTAATCTAACCACATCTGCCATAATGAACTTGACCGTGCTCGCAGGGAGCAAGACTATTCCTATCCCGGGATGATGTTCTGAGGGGATTCACTGAAGGTTTAATGATGGGGAGACTCTGCAAATGGGTTTTGGGTTTCCACTGACATCCATAACCTTCTGCAAACGGGGCATTTACAATTTAAGCTCTGATACCATTCCCTCCTTTGACTTTGGATTTTATTCTTTACTATCCTTGGACCACAAAGGCTGCTGTGTGTTTCTTCCATGTGGACATAGTTGGTGTCTCAGAAGTCTAGCACTTTAGATAAAAAAAAAAATACATCCAAACGGACTGTGGGTTTCGAATCTGTAACTGTTTTTGAGGATAGAAAGCCCAGGCTTTCTCCCAAGGACCTGCTGGCGGCTTAGAACTGCTGACCATTCTGATCACAGTCCTATGCCTAACAGCTACACCACCAGGGTTTCTAGCACTTTGGATACAAAAATTTTTTTTCTTAAAGGAGCTCAAGTAAAATTGTTATATTGAATTGAGAAAGTTATACTGAATGAAAAATAACAACAGAAAACACCTAGCACTTAAAGAGATCGTTTTATTGGGGGCTCATATGACACTTATCACAATCTGCCCATCCATCCACTGTGTCAAGCACATTTGTATATTTGTTGCCATCATTCTGAAAACATTTGCTTTCTACTTGAGCCCTTGGTACAGCTCCTCATTTTTACCCCTCCCTCCTTACTCTCTCTCACTTGCAATCCCTTGAAAATTTATAAATTATTTTTGCCATCTCTTACACTATCCAATGTCTCCCTTCACCCACCTTCCTGTTGTTGGTTCCCCAGGGAGGAGGTTATATGTAGATCCTTATCATCGGTTTCCCCTTTCTACCCAACCTTCACTCTGGATTTTCTGTATTTCCAGTTCCTATCTGTACCATTGTACATCCTCTGGTCTAGCTGGATTTGTAAGATAGAATTCATGACAGTGGGGGGGGGGGTGGTGGTAGAAGGAAGCAGTTAAGAACTAGAGAAAGTTGTATGTTTCATTGTTGCTATACTGCACCCTGACTGGCTCATCTCCTCCCTTCAACCCTTCTGTAAGGTAAAGTGACCAGATGTCCCGCTTTTTAACAATTTAACAATGTCTCGCAGCATTTTAAAATTAAATAAATATATTACAATGGTATTTTTGCATTCTATGAAAGTTTTTGTTGCTCCATACAGACCAAATTTTTAATCTAGAACCTCCCCGCCCCCTGGTCCCGCTTAAAATCTGGTCACTTTACTGTAAGGTGATGTCCAGTTGCCCACAGATGGGCTTTGGGTCTTCACTCTGCACTCCTCATTCACAATGATAATGATTTTTGTTTCTTGATGCCTGATATCTGATCCCTTTGATACCTCATGGTCACACAGGCTGGTGTGCTTCTTCCATGTGGGCTTTGTTGCTTCTGAGCTAGATGGCCACTTGCTTACCTTTAAGCCTTTAAGACCCCAGATGCTGTATCTTTTGATAGCAGGCACCATCAGCTTTCTTCACTGCATTTGCTCATGCACCCATTTGTTGTGTTAGGAAGGTGAGCATCATGGAATGCCAGTGTAATAGAACAAAGTGTTCTTACCTTGAGGGCGTGCTTGAGTGGAGGCCCAATTTCCATCTGTTAACCTTAGTACGAAACCTGTAAATATATGCACATAGATTTATTTCCCCATCATCATATTTACATATATGCATGCCTGTATTTAGACCTCTCTAAATGCCCTTTGCTTCCTAGTTCTTCCCACTATTTCCTCTTACTTTCCTCTTGTCCCACTACGATGCTCAACATTCATTTAGGTTTCAGTAATTCTAGTTACATTACACTTGCTCAAGCCTTACCAGGTCTCTTACACCCTCCTGGCCACCAATTTTGGATCACGTGTTCCCTTGTCCCTGAGTTTGTTTAACACCACGTCTTTTCCCCTACCTCCCCTTCTCCCATGTCCCTCCAGAATAGGTTGCCCCATTGTTTTCTCCTCCAGATTGCTTATCCAGCTATGCTCCCGTCTTGATTTGCTCCATTTGGGGAGAGTCAAACCATGCTGCTTCCCCACCAGGCCACCCCAAAAATGTCCTCTGGTGCAGTCTGCTCCAGTAAGGGCACAGTGTGACACGTGATGTCGTCCTTTGCCCAGCCCTATGTGTCCCATCAGCTCCCCGCAGGGCAGGGCATCATTCTCTGAGCATCCTGTGCCACCCTGAGGGACCAGACCAGCTCTTTCTCTTCCTTATTCCAGGCCTGCCTCCATGTAGGCGTGGCACATGGCTCCTCTTCCCAACCCCCTCTCCGCCACACCCACTTCCAGGAAGGGGGTCAGTGTGACTCTGGTTGGGGCCAGCCCCAGACCTCTTTCTTTTCATGCTCCCTTCCATGGCTAGCCCTTTGTATATGCAGGCAAAAGTCTAAAGCTATAATGCAGTGAGCTTGCTCACCTATAGAAAAGATCGTTCCTTTAGCCTTGCTGTCATTGTTAGGTGCCGTGGACTCAGTCCTGTCCCGAAGTGAAACT
>PVJH01026442.1:0-16525 GCA_004026705.1 Nesogale talazaci
TTTTCCGTACTGTGAAGTAATAGCTCTACCCCCTTTCCTGCCCCCACCCCAGTCTGGGCGAGGGAAATGGAAGTCGCCGACCATCACCAGAAGAAACGGACCCCTGGCCCACGCACCAGCCCCAGCTGGCTGTGCCCACCCCAAAGCCCTGTTGGCTAGGGGGACACATTGTGTGCCTGGCCTGAGGGGGGAGGTGACCAGGCTGAACGAAGCCTGTATCCCTATTTTCTGGGTGCTGTGGCCATGCCCTACACCAGGGAGCTTGGAGAGGCCCACTGCCCACCTCCCCGCAGGGCCCGTGCCCACTGGAGGTACAGAGGCCCCAGCAAGCAGGCGGCCCCGCCTTGGTGGCTGGGCTGTGGCGGACAGCGTCCACGGCACAGGGGACACAGGGCTGATGGGCTGGAGGGGCAGGTGGGGTAAAGACTGTGGCTGCTGTGACCCGCTGGCCCTCCAGTCCTCCCACTGCAGCCCTCTCTCCCCCTTGCCCCGCCCCGTTCACCCCCAGTTAAACGGATGACCAAAGACCTTTCTTAAGCCGGAAGCAAAAACCAAAACTTTTTGTTGGCTTTTTCCTTTGTCGCCTCCTGTACACCCTGCTCCCCTCAACCCCTCCACCCCCACCCCAGCCCCAGGCTGGAAGTCCTCCCTCCACTTAAGTTATTGTTTTAAACCAAAGTTTACAGTGTCTGTTGGTGGCCAAGACCCTCTCCTCCATCCCTTCTGACCGCCTACTCCCCCCTCCCACCTTGAGGACTCTGGGACTCAGCGTAAGCTGGGGGCCCTGCTCACCTCCCCTCTGCTATTGCCCAGCCTAGTGGGGAGGCTGTGGGAAGCCCCCCCCCCCACCCTGCAGGGTCCACATCCCCTTGGGCAGTGGGCACCTGCACCCTGGCCCCCACCCTAGGCTGCTCCTAGGGTCCTTGCAGACCCCCCTCTAGGACCAAGTCCCCCATCACGCTGGAAGTGTGGATTCCAGCAACGGAGCTGGAAACAGAGCCCCTCCACAGACCCCCTATGGGGGACCCCAACTTAAGGACAAGCACTGGGTGTGCTCACGTCCCTTGCACCCCGGCCAGGACCCTTTACCAAGAAGACTCCTTGGATATCTCCCCAGACCCCTCACACAGCCCTTCACAAAAGCCACCCCTCCTGAGTGGCGCCCCCACCCCCATCCCGTGTACCCCCCACCTGTGTTCCGTTTGACCAGCACAGAAATATTAAAGTCCTCTAGTCACCGGGCCCTGCGTGTGTCACCAGGGTGGAGGGAGCGCTGGGGCATCATGGTTGGAAAAGGTCTCTGCTTGGCGGGACGGGGGCAGGCCTGGGCTGTACCAGCTGGACTGCAGGGCGCACTGAATTCTGGGTGGGTAGCATGGGGGTGTGAGGCTCCCCTTCTACCACTTCCCCCACCCCACCCCACACCTCACCTCACCTTGTATTCTTCTGTATTTTCTCCCAAGTGAGTCTCCTTGTCACCCAGCACCACGACTCCTCAGTTCTGGGGCCAGGGAGTATTTTCAGTACTGGAGCAGGAGGCCTGCAGCTTGGTCGCCCCCTTTGGAGGTGCCTACCAAGGAGGATGCCTGGGCCAGTCACCCCCAGCCTCCTGGGGCTGCCTGGACAGGTGTGAGCGCAGCACCTCACACTCTCTCTTGCATATGCACGTACACAGGCCATTGAGAGACAGGGCAGGCAGTGCAGGTGCAGTGATGAACTGGGGTGGGGGAGGGAGGGTTGGAGGAGCTCCTCGTGGGAAGAGGCTTATTGAATGAAGCCCAGGCAGAGGGGGCCAGAAGGAAGAGTCCACCCAAAGAGCCAAGGGCTCTGCCTGAGCCGCCTCAGCCACACCACACCAGCCCGAATGTCTGCCCCATCCTGACTCTCTAGCATGCCCCATACAGCAGGGGACCCCATTCCCTAGCCTTTTATGCCAGGCACCTTTCAGCATCCCTCCTGGGACCCCGTCACCAGAAATCCATGTCTGGAGCAGGTGGGGCAGGAGCGGGGGGGTGAGATCTCCGGTTCCATCTCTACACCTGCGCCCAGGCCTGTTCACGTTACTTCTCTTTCCTTGGCCCACGCAGCTTTCATTCTTAGCACACTTGGGGGATGCTGGCATGCGCTCCTCCTCCCCACTTAAGGCACCTAGAGTGGTGATCTTCCAGGTGGATCCACCTGCTGGGCCCACAGTGGGGGGGGGGGGTGCACTGTGAGACAGCAACAAGCAGTCTGGTCGCCCAGCCCTTGACGGAGCTGTGTGTTCACCGAGGTGAGCTGCATGCAGCTTCTCTGGACCAAGGGGTCCTCAACAGTGCAATAAAAAATTACCACGATTCTCCTGTGGCCACTTCCTCTCCTTTCCCTCTCGGGGCCCCCCAAACCACCACCACCGCAAATCTAGAGGAGCAAACCCTCCAAGCCCATTTGACCTCTGGAAGAAGAGCATGCTTCCTACAGACTGGCCCCGAAGGCAGCCTGCGTACACCAGAGATGCTGAGAAGACAAGATGGTGCCCAGCCCCACATTCCAGAAAGTCCTTCCAGCAGTCTAACCTCAGCCTCTACTGCTCCAACTAGACTCTTACCTTTAACTCCCAGGGACAGGTACAGTGAGTGTCTGTCTGGAGGTGGGGATCTGCCTCAGACATTGGCAGAGGAGAAATGCTGGCAGCCTTCAGAACATGGGGGCCGCTGCGAGCCACCACCCTCCGGGTGCACTGATCTCTCAGCTCAGGAGTAAACCCATCCATCTGACACATTCCACATGGGCACCCCTCCCCCGTGCACCTGTTGTCAGGAGAGACCATCCCTAGAGGGGGAAGAAGAGACGCAGGCCCTCCACGAGGGGGATTGACAGTGGCCCTCCTTGTGGTCTCAAGCACAGGAGCGACGGGCTGGAGCAGGACGGGGCGGTGCTGTGCACAGGGAACCACCCTGCACACCCGTCTAACCACAGCAGATGCACACCGACTCTTCCAGTTGGCTGTGCGCTCCAGACGTTCTGCATACTGCCCAGCCTTTCCCCGTCCTCCTGCTGCTGCAGCTGTTGGGGCTCTTCCTGGCCTTAGCCTTCCCGACCCTTGGGGAGTGGGATGGGCTCCCTGTCAAGCGGCGGGGGTGGCACATGCATGTAAGCGACCAGCTGCTAATGCAAAGGTGGGTGGTTCAGATCCTCGCGCGAGGTGCCTTAGAAGAAAGGCCTGGCGTTCTCCTTCCCAAAGGGCGCCGGCTGAGAGGCCTACAGTGCAGGTGGGGGCTGGGGGCTGCGATAGAGTTGGAGTTGACCGTGCGGTTGTTGCCACTGTTTGGTTGGGGGCTCGGCGTCCTGCCGACATGGCCCTTGTCCCTGTGGGCGAAGGCACGGGGCCTTGCGCTCCCCGCAGAGCGGAGCTGCAGCCGAGAGCCCGCGGGGCTGGCCGACCTGTCGGGACTGGAGTGCGCGCGCCGCCCCTGCCCCGCCGGCGGCCGGCAGAGGGCGCTGCAGACAAAGCCGGCTCGCGCGGCGCCCTGCGCAGACCTGCCCCGCGGCGCGCAGAAGGGGGACCAGCCGTCTTGGGGATGGGGGGCGGGGGCTGGTCTGAGCGACACCCCCAAGTGCCGTGGCCTGGAGAGGGCCCCGGGCCGGAAGAGAGTCCGTTCTGCTTGGGACTCCGCAGCAGCCGGGAAGTCGGTGGGGAGCTCACAGAGGGGCATGATGGAGGACTCCCCCACGCTTCCCTCGGGCGCCCCAACCCCACGCGCCCTCGGCCCCCGTTGTGAAGACTCGGGAGGGAAACAGGTACGAGATAGGAATGAGGCACCGGCTTCAGAGAGCTGCAAACCTGAGGCCGAGTCACCCTGGAAAAAGCATCAAAGGGGTGAGGGGTGGGGGGTGGGGCCGTTCGCAGGGAGTGAGGGCAGTGGAAACAAAGAGGCCCCTGTGGAAGGTGAGGAATCCACCAGGGACACACATCTCACCAGGTTTACGTCTCGAGGCCCCTTCCGTCTCTGAAATCTGTGATGGGTCAGGCCCGTGGAAGTCACAGGGACATCACCACAGAGACACCCGCCTGGGACACCCTACCCCCAAGCCCCCTCCACTGGCCTGTGGTCGGTTTGCACCCCAGCATCAAAAGCCTTGAAAAACACAGTCCCTCCTGAGAAGGTGGCCGTGGTATCAGCCAAGGCTGAAAGGCCCTCTGTCCCAGCCAGGAGCGTCCAGGAACAGGCTGTGGGGGACCAGACTCCCTGGGGGTGCAGATGGGGCTCTGCCGGGAGTGGCAGGCGTCCTGATGCTCACCACACTTAAGCACGTGGGGACTTCCAGCCCCACCCCTTCCATCAGGCGTCTGTGCACCCCCTGCCCTGAGACCCGCAGGCCGTGGATAGCAGACTGCTTCTGGCTCTGGAATCTGCTGAGGGCGGGGGGCCTCGTAGGTGGAAACCCAGAGGCCCAGAATAGGTCTCTGCTCTCAGAGAGCAAGATCTGCAGCCGTGTTCCATGGGCGAGTAACAGCAGCCCTGAGAGGGAGACAGATGGGGGTTCACATTCTGACTCTGCCACGCATTGGCTCCGCCGTGCTCTTAGGGAAGTGCCTGACCTCTGTTTCCCCACCATGTGGGGTGAGGGGTGTATGGCATGTGGACGGCACTGCTGAGTAGACTTGATTTGCAGCTGGTTGGCCCTATGGCAGCTGTTGGGGTCTGTAAAGTCTCTAGGGGCGGCTGAACCGTTGTTCCTTGGGGGAAGCACGGGCGTGGGTTCTGTGTTAATCTGGGTAGACTAGAGAAACAAATTCATAAGCACGCATATGCACGTAGGAGAGAGTTTTATATAACAGGTAATTATGCATTAAGAAAACATCCCAAGACTGAGCCCTGGTGGTGCAGTGGCTGTGCGCGGGGCTGCAGCCCAAAGGGTTGACGGTTCAAATCCAGCAGCAGCTCTCCAGGAGCGAGACTTGGCTTCCCACTCCCTCCAGGGTAGTGATGCCACACACACACACACACACACACACACACACAAGAAAACATCTCAACCCAGTCCAGTTCAAGGCCATAAGTCTGATAGGAGCCCATATATCTGATACCAATCTATAAAGTCCCCTTTAGACTCGGGAAACACATGCAGTGGTGCCAAATGCAGGATGACCACAAACCAGTGGGTAGAAAGTCTTTGAATCCAGTGGTCGAAGCATCTCAGCACTGGCAGGGATCTCTCTGTGGTTTATTCAGCTTCAGAGGTCTGATTGCATCCATGCGGCTTGTCAGCTGCAATATCTCCCAGGGAAGTCACCCCTGTCAACAAGAAAGTCTCCAAGGACATGAACTGAGAGAGAGAGTGTGTGTCTCCTGCCTCCAAGAAGGAAGTACTGGATTCCCCAGAATTCTCGAAGAAAGCCATGCCCACACAGAGATCTCAGACTAGCTCCAGATTGACAGGCTAGACTCCACCCTTACACTCTTAATCCTCAAATTGACACCAGATTAGGTGACGGCCCCAGGTTCCTTCAAGCTTCTGGTCACAACACTTTTTTTTGTTTGTTTGTTTTTTGGGGGGGAGGTCATCACTGTCCTCAGGTGGTGGGAGTAGGAGGCCCAGTCTTTGCTCCTGTGGAGCTGGAGTTGAACCTCCATCCCAGTGGGCCGCAGTCCCGCACACAATCACTACGCCACCGGGGCTCAGCCCCTGGTCACAACACTTTTATCAACTGAGCAACATATAACTTTGTAGCTGCAAGTTGGGCTGTGATCTGTCTGCAAGGTCAGCAGTTCAAAACCGCCAGCTGTGGGGCTGAGCCCTGGTGGCCTAGTGGTTGTGCGTGGGACTGCGGCCCACAGGGTTGACGGTTCAAATCCAGCAGCAGCTCTCCAGGAGCAAGGCTGGGCTTCCTACTCCCACCAGGGCAGTGATGCCACACACACACACACACACACACACACACACACACACAGAGGAAGCAAACAAAACCACCAGCTGCTTCTTGCAAAGAAGATGGGGCTTTCTACTCCTGAAAAGACCTCCAGCCTCAGACACAGGGGCAATCAGTTCTACCCTGTCTAGTCGGACGGATACTATGAATCAGCATGGACTCGGGGGGGGGGGAAGGGGGGCTTCTTTATTTTATTTTATTTGCTATATCCTTTGGCTCGTTAGCTTCAAGCCCGTGGCCAGCAGCGTTCTAACTCGCACCTGCACGGAGCTTATCTAACAAGTGTATTTTCCCCATAAAGCACGCCACAGCCTTCTTGCCCTTGGGGACATGAGACAAAGCACGTCAGTACCATGCTCGGGGGCCATTTAAACAGCAAAGTCACTGCTGGGGTGAGGGTGGGCAGGAAAACTAGTTGTAGCCAGAGCAATATGACAAGAGAAGGAAGTAAAAGACACCTTTGCTTGGCAGAGGAGCCCTTAGTGGCACCAGTGGTTGTGCTTCGAGCTGCCAAGGGCTTTGCAGGTGATGTGACCCTACACACAGAAAATCTCAGAGTGTCCCCAAGGAAGCGACTGGAAGTAGGAGGGGGACTCAGCAGGCCACTAGATCAACAGACAAAGACCAGTCAAGCTGACGCCGATCCCCAAAGCGGAAAACACAAACACGGGTGAAAGGGTGGGGACCATGGCACAGCCCCCGTGGGGAACAGCACGAGGTTTCCTTCAACAGGTGGCGATGTCATCCGACCCAGCAGTCTCACTACGAGGTCCAGTTCCTAGAGAAGTGAGAGCGGCGAGCAAGCAGAGGTGGGCCCACCACGTCCAGCCGCAGCGCTGTGCACAATGACACCAGGATGGAGAGGGCCAGCTGTCCGCCAGGGGGTGGATGAACGCCACACGGGGGTGCATGCCCACCATGCGATGTTGCTCCACGCTAAGGACGACTGGGGAGCCCACCAGACATTTCATAACGTGGGTGAACCCGGAGGAGTGAAAGAGGGCAACTGCAGAAGGACAGTCATCCGATGAGACCACCATCGTCAAAGTCCAGAAAAGGTACACTACACAGAAAGGAACTTTCTTTGATGGTCACTGGGGTGGGGGGAGGGGGAGAGGAGACACCACTCACTGGGTGGTAGGCCTGTGTTACCTGGAGTGAAAGGATAGAACAGAAACAGGAAGAGGGAAGCCAGCCTCCAAAGACCATGGACGATCCTGGGAGGTATGTGAGAGCAGATCACATAGACAGCCCTGCGATGAGTACTAATTATGAGTGGGTGTATAGCTAGATGGGTACACGGCACAGGTGTGGCCTGGCATGCAGGAGTACACCCATGAGCATAGGGAGGTTCAGCAGACATGCTCCTACCCATGTTTGTATGAGCTGCGAATATTCCTGGCTATATAGTACAGTACACAGGAACTAAAGCTAGGCCAACTTCTTAGCCACGACCAAATATCTTGAGAGACTTGAGTCACTGGACTGGAGGACTAAGGACCATAGTCTTAGATGGAGGAGCGTCGAGGTTCGTTGGTATATCATAGTCCATAGAATCATGTCCTACATTTCATGTCAGGGAGTAGCCACCAGGGTCTTAAACGTTCGTGAGTGGCCATCAGAGATCCAAAAATGGGTCTCTCCCCCATCTAGAGCAAGGGAGAACAAAGAAAGCCAAAGTCTCGGGGAACAATTAGTCCAAATGACTAATGGACCACGTGAACCACAGCCTCCACTAGCCTGAACGTGAAGAACTAGATGGTGCCCGACTTCCTCTACCAACCACACCATTCAGGATCACAGCAGAAGGCCCTGACAGATAGGGAGGGAAATGTAGGACAAAATCCAACATCATAAACAAGACAAGGATTACTGGTCTCATAGAAGCAGTGAAAACCCCCAAAGGGTGGCCCTTCGACACCCTTAGGACCTGGAACTGAAGGCAGCCCCAGAAATCACCTTCCAGCCCCACAGACAGACCTACAAGAGCGTGCCCCTCAGGACACTCTGCCCACACCAGCCCAGAGTCAGTGTGTGCCAAAGAACAGAGCCTAGAAGACGAGAAGGGGCAGGAGAGATGGACGGGTGGAAAGGGAAGGGGGCAGAGTGCTGTTCCCACAAGGGGGCCCCAACAAATGCCATGAAACCACACGTGTATGAATGATTGAAGGAGGAATGCATGTACTCTGTGAACAATTCACCCGAACCACAACACAATGTTTGAAAAACACACAAAAATGTGGATCACGTGGCCCTAAGTAGGCCACGGAAAGAGGTCTGTTTATAGATGAAGTTGAAACAAGAAGGCACAGTGGAGCCTCGATCACCCGCCATGGGGAACACAGCTCAGTTTTTCATCCCTCCGTGTGCATGCCTGTAAGCGGTCTCAAGAAATAGCGGGTGTTGGTCTGGGGGTGACCAGTACCCCACAACACAGACAGCAAAAGGAAGATCAACTGGACACCAGATCCGGTACACCGCGAGCCCCCAAAACATCACACTCACCGCCATCGAGTTGATGCCGACCCACAGCGCCTTAGAGGACAGTGTAGAACCGCACCTGCCAGTTTCTGAGCCGGTCACTCTTTGAGGACGTAGGAAGCCTTCTTTTTGTCCTGCGGAGCAGCTGGGGTAGGGGGGAGAGGGGGTGTTGAACTTGCAGTGAGTGTCCCAAACGTGACCCACACTGCACCTCCAGAGCACCCCTGAACACATCATGGCTATTAACAAACCACAGTCTGGTTTCCAAGAGGGAGCAGAGGGGGTGAAGCTAATGGGGTGCATGAGGAGTGTGTCCTAGGAGAGAGGCTGGGGCAGCAAAGAGGACATTCGTGGAGGGAATGCAGACATGAGAGAACTTTCTAGACCTTGAGCAGTCTGTGCTGGGGAAAGGAGAGGCAGCATCGGGGGGAGCCCAGGTGGAGGCAGGGAGGTCCACAGGCCCAGGGGGCAGTTTACCGGACTTTGCCATCCTTGGGGAACTGGGCTGGGTCTCAGGCAAGCAGGTGCCACAAAGTGGGGATCGGAGTGGCTGGCGACTCAGCGACATGGAAAGCCAGAGGAGCCATGGCTGTGAAGCACGCAGGCCGCTCTGAGTCAGATGACGGGGAAACTGTGGGCGGAGACTGGGAAGGTCAGGTGCGTGTCAGGGACTGGGAGTCCATGTGGGAGACTCCGGCTTGATTCCTGGTCGATGCCCATCATGGGCAGCCACACTCATCTGTCCACAGAAGCCTACGTGTTACTGTGATGCTGAAAAGGTTTAAAGGGGGCTTCCAGGCCAGTGAGTAGAATTTGACTTCTACTCCCTCCATTGACACCTTCCTCCTGAATCTCTTGCCTCCAGGCAAGACCCCTGGTGGTGGAGTGATGACGGGAGCTGGGCAGCAGTTGGAGACCCCCCGGCTGCTGTGCGGGAGAGCGGGGAGCTGTCTGTCAGGCTTGACTCGATGGCTATGAGTTTTGAGTTTCCTGATTGCCAAGTAACACTACACTGTGATTCGCCCCCAAACTCTGTACCACAACCTAGCACACCCCCTAGCTATTAGTCCTTCTAGTGCCTCACCGCCACCTCCCAGATCTGGGCCAGGCCCCACTGGGTTTCCTGATTTTACATCCTTCTCAGAGAATCACTCCAAGTGGCCTCCTCATTACCCCCTCTCCTGGAGGACATGCTCAAATCAAAAATCCAAATTCACAGTCCTCGAGTGGATCCCGATTCAAGGCTACTTGCAGGACAAGGTAGGGCTGCCCAGAGGGTTTCCGAGACTGTAATTCTTTGCTAGCAATCCACAAATCTTAACAAGATCTCCAGGTGCTGGGTGCGATGGCACTACTGTAAACTGCTACTAAGAACAGGCTCTGTCCTGGGGAGCTTATAGGACATTTGGGAAAAGAAGACTTATATAAAATAGTGTGATAGTGAATCAAGATAAATGAAATACAAGAAGATCATTCCCCACTCCTTTTTAGCTATTGGTGGCTCTTAATATAGGGAAGGTCCTTCTTAGGACACTTCTAAGAAGCTTCACGATGAAAAAGACCTTTCTAGAAACATTTTCCATGACTATGTTGACACTGATGGCAGCACCATAGAATGGAATAGGAGACAAATCAGGAAACATCACTAGAAGGCCAGCTCGAAATGTATTCAAGTTTTGTTGCGCGCTTACTGAAGAGAAGGCAGCATGCTTAGCCCTGAAAGTACATGAAGAATAAGACACAGCTGCCCCCCCCCACTCCCCCAAGACAGGAGATAGGTAAGGAGAAAAATAGCAATACTGCATGCTGGGGGGATTGTGATCCAGAGGAGGGTGTGTGCACTTTCTTTTTTAGTTTTTTAGGCATCACTGCCCTCTGGTGGTGGGAGTAGGAGGCCCAGCCTTTGCTCCTGTGAGCTGGAATTGAACCTCCATCCCAGTGGGCCGCAGTCCCGCGCACAACCACTACGCCACCGGGGCTCAGCCCTGTGTGCACTTTCTATGAGCCATGAGGAAGTTTCATGCCGGAATGGACCACTGAGCAGACTGAAGGTGAACAGGGAGAGGGAATGGAGCAGGCAAAGACACAGAATCGGGATGGAGTGGGTGCATTCAGAAGGAGAAAGCATGCTGCAGTGGCAGGACAACTAGGCTTGGAGAGATGGGCTGGGGCCGTGGTGGAAGCTTGCCTGCCCAACTCACACACTTGGACATTTTGCTTGAGACCCAACAAGCTTGTTTTGAGCAAGGGAATGATATAGCCATAAAAGTTCTCTATGGAGGCTCAGGAGGGGGCAAGGGGAAAAAAAGAGTTGTCTATGACAGGTTCAAGGTGGTCAGTTATGCAGGCCAATCCAGACAATGGCTGTGCACAGAGAGAAAGGGAAATGAGAGAACAGATAAAATGGAAGAAGATGAGACTTGGAGGCCAGAACCACACAGGCACCAAGGAGATCCCATGGTTTTTTGTGTGTGGTGGTGTTTATCTCTAGAGAGTCAGCTGTGGAACGTTTTCTTTTGCTTGGTTTTGTCTCATTGTAGTGAAACGATTCTTGGGAAAAACGTATGCCAGCCCTCTCAACCCTTCGCCATGTATGATTTCAGTAACATTGACTGCGTTTTTTTCCCAAGTTGTGCAACCATTCAGCCCAATGGTGTTAAGCCTTGGCTTGAAGCAGGAACCACTGGCAGAAATCGAGACATATGGAGAAGGAGTTTATTTTGTGGCATAAGATGAAGTCATTGGTCTGGGCCCAGTTGAATTTGAGTTAATGACAGAAAACCCAGTCGGAGTGATTTCGAATCAAAGATGGTGGGTGGATCTCCTGTACCTAATTCCGCACCTTCCTGAAAAACTGCTAAATTCTCACAGAGGAATTTTTATTAAGGTATAGATTCACTGGAATAGATAGAACAGAGAGACAGCAAACATTCTAGGAAGCTGGAGAGAAGATTAAGCAGAAACTGATTGCTAAGCCAGCTGCCAGAGGAACTGGGAGTCAACCTACCCTACACTGTCAATTTCCCCTGTCCACGGCTCTGGATTTGGTGGCCGGCACTGGTTGCCTCTAGAATCTAAGAAAAGCAAAGGTTGGTAGTTAGTTTTCCAGATCCCTTCCTTATCCTGTGTAAACAAGACCCTTCCCTCCCTCTACCATGGTAGATGGTATAAGATGCATTGTCACAATTGAGTAAAGCGAGGACCTTTGAACTGGGAGACACTGATGTACTTGAAGCATGATGCGGCAGGAGTATTAAATGAGAGACACTGACAGCAAGGGTTCCTCAAAGACAGGGTTAGCAGGGTCTATTCACGCACTTCCACCCGGTGTTTTAGAGTCCCAGTAGTCCATAGAAATCTAAGCATCACCAGACACATGAGGAAAACCTCTATTGTGAAAAAGCAAATATCAAAAGAGACAAAAAAACAACTTGAAGGACACCTCTAAGCTGAGAGGGAAAACTTCGAGAAAACAAATTAGTTTTAGAAAGATATTATATTAGCTGAGCCCCGGTAGTGTAGTGGTTGGGTGTGGGACTGTGGCCGACTGGCTTGGCAGTGCAAATCCAGCAGCGGCAAGGCTGGGCCTCCCACTCCTACCAGAGGGCTGTGATGCCTAATAAAAAAAAGATATTAGAATAGGATGCTATAAAGATGAAATTCAGAAACAACGAACTCTTAGAACTGAAAAATCTTAGCTGACATGAAAAATAGCAGAGATTGCTTCAAAGTTAAAGTTAAGGCAGTTAACTCAAACATAAAGTAAATAAAACAATAAAGAAAAACAGAGGACCCATCTAGGAGGTCCAACATCTAAATAATCGGAGATTTCAAAACAGAGAAAATAGAAAGAGAACGCCAACCAGAGAAATAATCCCAGAACATTTCCCATAGTGGATGACATGGGTTTTAAAATAGAATAGACCAGGCAGAGCCCTGGTGGTGTAAGTGGTTGAGTGTGGGACTGCGGTCCGCGGGCTTGGCGGTTCAAATCCAGCGGCGGTTCTCAGGAGCAGCGCTGAGTAGCTCCCACGACCACCAGAGGGCAGTGATACCAAAACAAAATAGAATAGACCAAAGAGTTTATGAAAACGCACTCTCACCGAAGCATATCATCCTGAAATTGCAGAGCAAATACTGGAGATGGGAGTGGGGGGTGGGTGGGGTGAAGGCTAAAGGGTAGGGGGGAGAGGTCTTTCTACAAACATCTATAGAGAAGAAATCATATGAAAGGCTCAAGACTCAAAATAATATCAGACTTGTTGAAAAAAAAAAACGATATTGGTGCAGAAACTAATGAACATGGCCTTCAAAGTTCTAAGAAACAATTCTTTTCAACCTAGAGTTCTATACCCTGCTAAACTATCCGGTGTGACCATAGGATTGTAAATACCTAGAGATGCGTGCATGCTCAACATATTCATAATGCAATTCTTGTTCATAATTTCTCACAACAAGAGAGTGTTTCACCCAAAACCTGAAAAAGAAAGCAGAGAGCCCACAATAAGAGGTAGGTGAGGGGAGTCTCATGGCAGAAGCAGAAAGAAATCATATCAGACAGAAGTCAAAGGACTTCGGGAGAGATTTCTCCAAGAAGGTGAACTATATGAAATACCTAAAATTTGATACTGTGTTATCCATACTACTAGGAAAATTGGGGGGTTGAATTATGAATATGTGCAAGGTATGTCGTTCAAAGCCACCAGTCACTCCAAGGGAGAAAGATGAGGCAGTTCTGCCCTGACCAATAAGCTCACTATGAGTCAGAAATCACTTCATGACTGTGACTTTGGTTTTGAGATTATAAAGAACACTAAGCAAATAAAGGCCAAAACTTAATTCTACAGAAAGCAGAACACTGAAAACAATAACATACGATGTGGCATAGCAGTAAATAACCTTTGGTCATCATAATAAAAAACATTTCTGGGGGTTGAGCCCCGGGGGCGTAGTGGTTGTGCGCGGGACTGCGGCCCACTGGGACGGAGGTTCAATTCCAGCAGTGGGGCTGGGCCTTCTACTCCCACCAACGGAGAGCAGTGATGCCCCAAAAATTAAAAATTAAAAAAAAAAAACATTTCTGGGCAGTCTGACAGTGTTCCATGGAGCCACAAAGTCTGCAGCCACCACCACCAGCATCGAGTCCTCGGGGTTCTCAGGACAAGATCTGGACAGCTGCCCCATCTCCCCGGACACATGAAACACTTTGCAGAGGGAAATTCTCCAAGAGCTATGTCAGCGTTAGCCCTGCACCTGGTTATTTCATGCTTTGTGGACCTGCACCGGTACCATATTCCAGTGCCTGTATCTTGAGTGTCAAGGGCGGCCGGGCAGTCTGCAACCCCATGCCTGGATTGTCTACAATGGAAAGAGACCATCACATTTTTTTTCCCTCCTTGTCTTTTTACGTCATCTTCTTTCTTCCTTCCAACTGTCTTTTTAAAAGCCAGTGCAATGTCCTCCCTGACTCCTGGGCTGACCGCTGCTCTCCTCAAACCATTGTGAGCCACCTGGGAGCTCTGACTTAGGCAGTCCCTGGACCGATTCGCGTCTTCATTTCAGTACTCTTTCTTCTTCTTGTGTTTTCTTGGGAGTGTGTCACTTTTAAGGGGCGGCCCACCAGCTTCGAATGGTTTCCCCGTGGCTTGTCTTTGACGTGCTCCCTCCATGGACCCCTTCTTCATATCCTGCCATGTTGTTGTCCCCAAGGGTCCCTTGTTAGCTGTGGCCGTAACGCATGCTCACCTGGTCACGGTTTCCTAATCAATCCTGTGTGAATCTTCCAGAGCAGGGGAGTTTGCAAGCAAGAGAAGGCGTCCCTCAAGTCCGTGTAATTAGTGGCCAGTGTTGTCGGGTGCCGTTGAGTTGGTTCTGACCCATAGCGACCCACTGCCCACTTCTGCATCACCTTCATGATTGGTCCTATGCCTGAGTCATTGTTGCAACCGCTGTGTCAGTCCATCTGGCCGAAGGCCTTCCTCTTTTTCCCTGCTCCTCCACTTCACCAAAGAGACCCTTGTCCTTTTCCAGAGACTGGCCTCTCTTGACAACATATTCTAAGTTAGTAAGGTGAAGTCTTGCCATCCCGGCCTGCCCGGGTCCCTCCTCTGGCCAGGCTCCTTCCAAGACAAACCCGTCTGTCCTTGTAAGCAACCTCGTATTGTCACCATTCCTCTCCAGCACCACAATTCAAATGCACTGACGTTTCTCCAAATGCACCCTCCCTTGTCACTGAACTCACTGATTGGCAATGAACTATACATGTAGGAATTACTGAACTTGTGTGTGTTCTGCTGAGTATGTGTGGCGGTCATGTATTCGTGATGTCAATTTCGTGATTGGGATGTAGGGGTGGAGTCTAGCCTGTTAATCTGGAGATAGGAATGAGGCCTCTGTGTGGGCATGACTTTCTCCTGAGAATTCTGGGAAGTCTTGCAGGATTTCACAATTGGAGAAGAGAGACTTGACTCTCAGTCTCTGGGAGTCAGTCTCTGAGATGATGAACTACTGACAAGATGAGATGACAGAATGCTGGTTCCTGGAAAATGGAAGAGCCAGAAGAGAAGACACATGGACTTGCCCTAATGGAACCAGACCTCTGGGGCCAGAGAAGCCACAGAGAGACCCCTGTCCATGCTGAGATGCTTCTACCGCTGCATCTGGACACTGCTGATGGACCCTGAGCCCTGGAAATGAGGAGCCATGGGGAGACCTCTGTCAGTACCAGGATGTCTCTACTGCACGTGCTTTGCAAGTCAGAAGGAGACTTTATAGACTGGTATCAGATATATGGGCTAATATCGGTCTTATGACTTTGGACTGGACTGGGTTTGGATGCTTTCTCAATGTTCTCAATGTTCCATTCCTCTTGTATATAAACCTTTCCCTTATGTGTGTTCATGAATGTGTTTCTCTAGTCGACCCGGCCTAACATAGTATAATGATGACTAAAATAAATGACTTTTGAAAATAAATAAACAAGGAGGTGGTCATCAGGTTCCACCGGCACCCTTCTCTGAGCTCTGCAGCCCTGCTGGAGTTCAGCAACACACGGCTCTGATCCAGGAATCAGGAAGCTGCTACTGTTGCCCCCAAACCTGCCTCTCCACATCCAGGAAACAACTGAATGGGCCTAAAATGCTGCGACAGCAAAACCACCCGTGGCCACCCCCTCTGCGGTCAGCAAAACAGACCAAAAGGGCAGGGAAATGGCCCCTGTTTCACCCTTCCTTCCAAAACCCGCCAAGCACATGCATATGAGGCAGAGAACGATTTCCCCCCCTCCAGATCCCTTTGGCTGCAAGGACTTTTGAGAACTCCGGATTTCAGCTTTTTCACGTCTCCAAAGAAGGCTGCATGCTCCACAGCCTCCACCACACCCTCCCCTGTCTTCATGCCGTCCCACCCGGCTCTACCTCTGCTCAGGGAACTTCACCAGCAACTTCCTTTCTCTTCCCAGAGACACGCTGCGAGTGTGTGCGTCTCTTGAGCACGAAGCTGGTGGATCCTGTTGGTGTGCATTGCTTGAGTTCCAGATCATATCAGGGCCTGCTTCACTAAGCTCCAGAGCTACTGCTGACCCACCCTGTTGTCTGCTGCCTGCGGGGACCCTCTGCCTATCTCGCCTGAGGGAAGACACCACGGCCCGCTTCCTTGACTTTGCCTGCAGCTGTTCCCATGAGTCCAAGGACTGACAGTACATGAACTGTTCCACAGGCGTAAGTTGAACTGAGTCCTCTGTACTGTGGTGTGGACTAATTAACTGTGCTGTCCCTTCTTGCTGTATAAGCCTATCCTATCCCATAAACCGAGCTAATTAAAAGAGTCCTGGTTTTGTTTCTCTACAGAACGCTCCCTAACTCACCAGTCCTTTCTGTACATTGTCCAGTTCCACACCCCACTGGGGGGTTAGCAGGGGCACCCTGGGTCCTGAATGAGCCTTCCTTCGCTCTGCTCCCATCGCTTGGGAAAACATCTGGGGGCAAATAGAACTCCAGGTTTATAGCAACTCCTGCCAAGAGGCATGTCCGATGGGAACATGTGAACGGGACTTTACTTGGGAAAAGGATCTTTGATGAAGGAATTCAGTTAAGAATCTCAAAATTGGTACATTGGGGATGTGTGCACACG
>PVJH01026442.1:16625-30147 GCA_004026705.1 Nesogale talazaci
TTTGTTTTGTTTTTTTCCGCCCCATTTGATGTCTATTGCCTAGACCTTTTACCACTTTCACCACCATCTGACCATGCTGGCTGTTGTGCTTCTTCTGTGTGGCTGTGGTCTCATCTCAGGTAAATGGTCTAATGTTTATCTTCAGGCTTTCAAGACACTTGATATATCCTTTGATGGCTGGGCACCTTCAGCTTTCTTCTTCACATTTGTTTGTGCACCCATTTTACTTCAGTGATCGTGTTGGGCCATTGAGCCTCGAGGAATGCCAGATTCATAGAACAAAGCGTTCTTGCATTGAGGGAGCACCAGGGTGAGGGCCCAAGGTCCACCTGCTACTCTAATATTTGGCCTATAGATATGTTCTTAATGTTATTCCCAACTTATAATAGATAGTTGTATCTATGTACGGACATACCTATATTTAGACCTCTGTAAGTGGCCTTTGTCTTCTAGCTTTTTCCTCTATTTCCTTCCATCTCCCTCCTGTCCCACCATCATGTTCCACCTTCATTGGCATTTCATTGTTTTCTCATATTCATTGTCCTTGCTTAATCCCGACCAGACCTCCCATACCCTCCTTTCCTTCGATTCCTAACCACTTATTGCTCGCCCACCCCGTCCATGTGTTTGTCCTCCCCCCCTTCTCCTCTCCTCTCTCGTGCCCCCAGGAATCATTTGCCCAGTCCTTTCTGTGGCGCAATGGGTCTCCAGAGGGATGTATTCCTCTGAGCATCATGTAAGAGCATAAGCAAGGGTGGTGAAGAAAGCAGAAGGACCCAGCTATCAAAAGCTAGAGCATCCGGGGTCTTAAAGACTTGAGCACAAACAAGCAGCCATCTAGCTCAGAAGCAACAAAACCCACCATAAAAGAAGATCACTTGCCTGTGCGATCATGAGGTGCTGAAACAATCAGGTATCAAAGAACAAAAATCAAAATCAATGGACCAATTGACTCCCGATATCGCTGATGACAAATGGATACAAAGGCAAACAAAGTAGAAGAAATGATGGTACCCAGCTAACAAATGATAGAATGCCTAGAATCTCAAAGACTTGAAGATAATCGAGTCACCATTCAGCGCAGAAACAGCAAAGTCCACATGCAGGAAGCACACCAGCATGCGTGATCAAGAGGGCCGAAGGGAGCAGATATTGAGCACCAAAGAACAAGAATCACATCACTACACAGGAGGAGGAGAGCAGGGTGGGGACCTAAGGCCCACTGGTGGGTAATTGGTCACCCTTTTACAGGGGAGACACGGGGAGGAGACAGGCCAGTTGGGGGGCAGCCAGGCAGCGATGATGCATACAAGTATCCTCTGATTCCTGAAGCCTTCCTCCCTGTCCCCCAACCATCATGGTCCCAACTCTACCTTGCAAATCCAGATGGACTGGAGAAGTCACACTGGCATAGAGGGGAGCTGGAGATATGGGGAAACCAGGATGGATAGGCCCCTTCGGGCCAATGGTTAGAGTGGAGATACTGGAAGGGTGGAGGGAAGGGGGGTAGAGAGACGGAACCAACAGCAAGGATATATATACACAAGCTCTTATTTGAAGGACGGGCATCAAAGGAGTGGGTTGGGGGAGAGGTCGGGCAGTGTACGATATGACAAAACAATAACAATGTATAAAGTATTGAGGGTTGGAGGGGAGGAGAGACCAGGGGAAGAGGAGAAGGAATGGAAAAGCCGATACTAGGGGCTTAAGGAAAAAGGTGGACGATTGGAGAACAACAATAGAAGTGGACATGTGAGGATGCTTGACGAGTATGCTTATTTATATATTGTGAAAAACGATGTATGAGCCCCTAATAAAATGATTGAAAAAAAAAAAAAGAATCTCAAAATTGGGCTGAGCCCCAGTGTCGTAGTGGTTGCCTGTGGGACTGCGGCCCATGGGCTTGGCGGTTCAAATCCAGCAGCAGCTCTCCAGGAGCAAGGCTCCCATGACCACCAGAGGGCAGTGATGTCCCCCCCAAAAAAAATCTCAAAATGGGATCATACCCTGTTATCCAAATGAACCCTACATATATCTCACACCAAATGTCCTTATAAGAAGAGAATACATGGGAACTGATTACAAGGATCGACACATAAACTCCTTGGGGGACAGACAATGGAAGAGTGGGTGAAGGGAGAGGTTGGACAGTGTAAGATATGACAAAATAGCAGTGATTTAGAAATTATCAAGGGTTCATGAGGAAGGGGGAGTGGGAAAGAAGGGGGGAAATGAGCTGATACCAAGGGCTCAAGTAGAAAATAAATGTTTTGAGAATGATGAGGGCAACACATGTACAAATGTGCTTGACACAATGGATGGATGGATGGATTGTGATGAGAGTTATATGAACCCCCAGAAAGATTTTTTTTTTTTTGGCATCACTGCTCTCCGGTGGTGGAAGTAGGAGGCCCAGCCCCACTGCTGGAATTGAACCTCCGTCCCAGTGGGCCGCAGTCCCGCGCACAACCACGACGCCACCGGGGCTCAGCCCACACACTTCTCCTATTTGCTCACTTGGACTCTGGAAAGATGACTTGCTGGGGGCGGACATCGTGTGTGAGGGAGAGCCTTGGTGGGATTGACTGGCATCGTGGACCACAGCCCCATGGACTGTGAGGATGACACAGGACCACGAAGCACTTTGTTCTGTTGACGTGGGGCCACTTTAAGGGCAGCTCACGGCAGCAGCAGCAGCAGATGAGATACAGAGTCCCTGTTGCTGCCGAACGCCATTGCGTCACCGTGGCTCTGACGCATGGGGGTGAGCGTACACCCAACAGAATGAAGCGCTGCCTGCTCCCGAGTCATCCTCGCAATTGTTGCTGGGCGTGACCCCATCGGGTCAATCCATCTGCAGGAAGGTCTTTTTTTTTCACTGACCCGCTACTTTACCCAGCCCGGTGCCCTTCTCCAGGGACTGCTCTCTCCTGATGGCGTGTCCACGGCGCAGGAGATGGACTCTCTCCATCCTCGCCTCTAAGGAGCCTCTGGCTGTCCTTCTCCCAACGTGGATGTGTGTGTTCTCTGGCAGGCTGTGGCCCTTCCAGGACTCCCTTTCCCCGCCATCATTCAAACGCATGGATTCTTCTTAGGTCTCCCTCCGTCATTGTCCAGCTTTCACACGCGGACGAGGCGACCGAAGCTCCCACAGCGTGCGTCAGGTGCACCTCGGTCCTAAATGACCTCTTTGCCCTTCAGCACTTTAAAGAGGTCTTGTGCAGCAGAGGCACCCAGTGGGATGCTTCGTTTCTTCTCTTTTTTTGGGGGGGGGGGGGCATCACTGCGGTGGGAGTAGGAGGCCCAGCCCCACTGCTGGAATTGAACCTCCGTCCCAGTGGGCCGCAGTCCCGCGCACAACCACTACGCCACCGGGGCTCAGCCCTCGTTTCCTTTCTTGACTGCTGAGTTGGGACCCTGGTGACTGTGAGTCTAAGGTTCGTGAGACCTTTATTAAGGCAATATCCATGGGAGAACCGTACTTAACACCTCTACGCGGTGACGTTTTCCCACACAAGCTGATGGGAACGAGGCCTAAACCCAGCTCCGGGGGAGCTCCGGGCCCTGCCCCGCTGCTGTCTTTGGTGGCTCTTTACCTCGCCTGTCCTTTCACGGGCCTGCAAATCAGCAGCCAACCCAAGGCTTGAGGAGACACCTCTGCAGAGCTTTGGCGCGTTGGGCAGCTCCCTCTTCTCTGGTACCCAGTCCTGAAAATTCCAGCTGCCTTCGTCGTCCTGGACTCTTGTCTCTGTCTTTTCAACCAGCTGGACATCAAAGCTCGGGGTTCCCGCTGCCTGCATCCAGTCCTGCGAAGTGTCCAAGGCACGAAGCTGGGCCACTGTCGGGCCCCCTTCATTTGTTCCCTTGTCCTCTGGGATCAAGAGGAAATGTGTGACATCCTTGTAAAATCCCGCGTTTCCGACATCTGTCCGAAGTCCTAGATTTCTAAAGACAAGGAGAATTCGGTGCCAGTGACTTTACTCCAGCAAGAAGAAGGACCTTATTTCTAAAAATAAATTTATCCTTGACGTGGTTGTGATGTGCCGGGTCTTCCTTCAACAGGCAGGTCTCGAGTCAGACACCCCTTTGGTCTAGATTTTAGAGCAACACGAACTAAACGTGTGACGCTGGCGAGTTAGGGTCAGTTTTCACTACTGCTCACAAGGATGCCACAGCAGGGCAAAACCTGCAAAAAGCCAGAAGCTGTGTGTGGTGGAAAGTGGTCCGAGAAGGAAAGCAAACATATGTGTCCCTAAAACAAGCAATGTGAAAATGATAAGAGGGCACCCCTGTCGAAGGTAGAAAACTTGTGAGTCCCTGGAAACCAAGGTAGTCTCCCTGGAGTTCTGACTCTTGGAGGTTTCAGTGTCCCACTGACCTCAAGGTAAGGTGTTACATGCTGAGTCCCCAAACAGTGCCCAGCCACCCAAGCGAGTATTCAAAGCCTGTGAGCTCATCTCTCAGGGATAAACAAGACCAACTAGGGCTCCCTCAATCTCCCTCTGTCTTCACTTAGAGAAACAGAGATAGAAAAGGAGGGAAGGAAGGAAGGAGGGAGGGGAGGAGGGAGGGGGAGAAAGAAAGGAACACACAAGTTGTTGGGTGAGATCAAGGCACACAGTTGTTGAAAGAAGTAAGTTTAGTCCTATTCAAGTTCGTTAAGATGTTAAGAGGAGTCTTTATCTGACTGGCATGGCCGCCCGGGCTGGTGAGCCAGGATATACAATCATGAAACAGGAAGACCATGGCGGGTGGATGCAGAAGCAGAGACCCACAGGTCGGCAGGTCAGATGGGAGACTCAGATGGATGGCAGGGTCAGCAGGCAATAAGTCCTGCCACTGACCAAGTTCTATGAACCAGAAGTTGATACGCTAAATACTGGATCCAGACCAGTAAGAAGGATACAAGCTCCCCAACACCATCCACATACAAGAGGTACCAAAACACACACACACACACATACACACAGATTTTTCCACCAAAAAAAGCTATGTACCTGTGTTTTAAGAATGATGAGGGGATGGCCATCTAGCACAGAAGCAGCAAAGCCCACATGGAAGAATCACATCAACTTGTGTGATCATGAGGGGTTGAAGGGAGCAGATATCAAACATCAAAGAACAAGATTCAAATCAATAAGAATGAGGGGGAGAGCAGGATGGTGACCCAAAGCCTACTTGCAGGCAATTGGACACCCCCTTACAGGGGAGGAGATGGGCCAGTCAAGGTGCAGTGAGGTGGTGATGAAGCATAAAACTGTCCTCTAGTTCCTGAAGGCTTCCTCCCCCCAACTATCATGGTCCCAACTCTACCTTGCAAATCCAGCTGGACTGGAGGAGGTACACTGGCAGAGATGAGAACTAGAAACACAGGGAACCTGGGGCAGATGAGCCCCTCGGGGCCAGTGGTGAGAGTGGAGTTACCAGATGGGTGGAGGGAAGGTGGGGTGGAGAGAGGGAGTCAATTGGGGGGATCTACAGACTGCCTCCTGTCTGGAGGATGGACATAGGGAGGAGTGGGCAGGGGGAGATGTCAGGCAGTGTAAGATGTGACAAAACAATAATAATTTATAAAGTCATGAGGCCTGGGGGGAAGGACGGAGAGGGAAGGATGAGAAGCTGATATCAAGGGCCCAAGCGAAAAAGCGGATATTTGGAGAATGTTAATGAAAGCAGGCATGTGAAGGTGCTTGGCGCAGTATATGTAACTATGTAGTGTGAAAAGTGATGTACGAGCCCCCAATAAAATGATTAAATAAAAAATAATAATAAAAGGGAAAAAAAGAATGATGAGGGAGGGGAACAAATGCACAAAAAGTGCTTGACACAATGGATGTATGTGTGGATTGTGATAAGAGTTGTACGAGCCCCCAATAAAATGATTTTAAAAAACCTATGAACTCGAATTTTTTTTGTTTGTTTTGGTTTTGTTTTTTGAGGGGTAGGCATCACTGCCCTCTGGTGGGAGTAGGAGGCCCAGTCTTGCTCCTGGAGAGCAACTGCTGGATTTTGAACCCCCAACCCTGTGGGCCGCAGTCCTGTACACAACCACTACGCCACCATGGCACAGCCCCTCAAATATGTTTTTAAAAAACAATTTTATCACCTTCAAAATACTCACCATCACACCTAATACGTTTGTTAAATCTGTGATCCCATTCTTGGAAATATTTTTCTTTTTTTTTTTGGAGGGGGGGGCATCACTGCTCTCCAGTGGTGGGAGTAGGAGGCCCAGCCCCACTGCTGGAATTGAATCTCCGTCCCAGTGGGCCGCAGTCCCGTGCACAACCATTACGCCACAGGGGCTCAGTCCGGAAACATTTTTCAAGCTCATCCATTTGGATGGCTGACAGCACCTCCCTCGTTTTTTTCTTCACCTCGTTTATGTTGTCATACAGCTGTCCTTTCGTGTCCCTCTTCATGTCACGGAAACAAAAAGAAGTCTCATGGAGCCAGGTCAGGTGAATAAGGTGTGTGGGGAAAGAAAAGCATGCTGTTTTTTTGCTTCAAACTGGCTGCGTGAAGAAGTATATTGTCACGGGAGCAAAACCAGTGCCATGTCTTGCCACAAGTCAAGCCTGTTTTGTCACACACTGTTTCAGAACGTCTAAACAGAAAGCTTGATTAATAGTCTGACCTGGTGGAGTGAACTCCCAGTGCACTATGCCCCTGACATCAAAAAACAAAGAGCACCGTCTTGATCTTTGATTTCACTTTGTGAGATTTGGGGGTGGCGAGGTGACCATGGCTATCTTCCACTGGCTTGATGGATGTCTGCTCTTGGGGTCGTTTTAAGAATAGCACCACGTCTCATCACCCTGGGGAAAAAGTCTGGGTTACTTTGGAGTTGTTCTTTCAATGGTCAGTCAGAATCTGAGGCGCGCGCGCACACACACACACACACACATCCTTGCTGATCACACATTCTCTTCGTTTTCCTTCTGTTTCCTGGACTCCCAAATTTTGCAGCGGCCCTTTTCATTCCCACATCTTCCATTAAAATTGACTAAAGCAAGTTCCAAGACAGTCCAGATAGCTTCCCCATGTCTTCAATGGTCCTTCATCTGTCTCTGAGCACAAGGGCACAAATTTGGTGGACATTTTCATCCATTTGGGAAGTCCAGAACGAGGGTTGTCATCAATCGATTGTTCACCTTTTTGAAATGAGAAAACCACTCCTACACTTGAATTTTCTCCATAGCGCTGTCCTTGTAAGTAGTGTTCAACAGTTCCTGCTGCATTTTTTCAGAGTCGGAAACAAAATTTCACAGTCCCACGCTATTCTCTTAAATTGGCCATCACACAAAAACGCACATAGCACAAAAAAACCTAGGTTCAAGTAAAACTGCTTTTACTAAAAATAATTCACTGCGACCTGAGAGAACCTTCCCAGGTGAAGCCACTGGATGCACTAATTCAGAGCAAGTTGCTGATGCTGCTTAGTGGGACTGGGGGTGGAGGAGGGGGTGCATAACTTCAAAGCTCTGCTCAGTGGAATTTTTCCAAGGTTTTTTGGGGGTACCCCTTCTATATATGAAGTAGGCCATGCCCCACAACTGCTTGGCTGCTGTCAACAAACCCCTCATGGAGTTGTTTACATTACGTAGATCGCTTCCTGGGAGAGGCCTCAACAGCCAAACCACTGGGAATCCTGGGCCAGTCAAGAAGACACAAAGCCCAGCTGTCATAATGACAGTCACATATCCTGGCTGATAGGGGAGCGTTAAAAAACGAGCTTCATTTGGGGGAAACCATGCCTCGCGGACCCTGCGGTCATGTAGGCGTGCACGGTTCAGGAAGTCTGGTTCCATTCTGCACCACCGAGGGCCACCATCACCACCCACCTAAACTCTCGGTCACTGCGAACAAACTGGACCTCATACACAGGTTAACGCCTTAAAAGGGTACAATGCTCTTGGAGACCATTCCTACACACACACACACACACACACACACACACACACATCCTTGTGGATCACACGTTCTCTTCCTTTACCTTTTTTTTTTTTTTTTCTTTTAAGGCATCACTGCCCTGGTGGTGGGAGTAGGAGGCCCTGTCTTTGCTCCTGTGAGCGGGAATTGAACCTCCATCCCAGTGGCCTTTCCCTTCTTTTTCCTGGATTCCCAGCCTCTTCCTCTTTCCACAGCCTCGGCGCCCTCCATTCCAAACCAGCCTCCTGCCCGCTGCCTTCTAAACACAAACATAAACATTCCCTCTTTCCGACCCACCCCCTCCGGCTCCAGCTCCGGCTTTATGTGCTTTCAGTGCCAAACGCCTTGAAAGAGGGCTCTGTGCTCGTGGCCCTTCCCTCCCTCACCTCACGCTCCCCCGTCATCGCCCCACGCTCCCACGTCCAGACACTGGCCTCTCTCTCACACGGCGTCGCTCCACGCAGGCTCCCGGTGGGGGTGAGCACAGAAGGAAACCTTCTCTGGAGGCTTCCATGATGTTGTTCTGTTTAGACCTGGATGTCCGGGGCCTCTGACAGAGCCAGGAGCCCCCGGAATCCTCACAGGGCATCTCCTCGGCCTCGTTCCAGGTACCCGAGGCTCTGGAATTCCTTGTCCAAACAGATGCGATCCAGCCCTCAGAGGCTGCACAGGCGCCTCCCCCTGAGTCTGGCCTCCTAGCATGACTCTGGTGTGTGCACCCTGGCCTGGGGGCGACTGGGGCACTATTGGGAAAGTCTGCCTGTGTGCGTGCGTGCGTGCTTGGCATGGCCACAATAGTCACATCAGGCCCCTCACCTACGGCTGGATGACTGGAGGGAGACCTGCAGAGCTCCACAGGCACTTCCCCCGGCCCACAGGTGACACTGGTACATTTGATCCTGCCCTCTCTTGTTTCTCCCCATTGCTTTGTGCCATTTTCCCTCACTTTCCATCCTCCTGAAAAGTCTTCCCCGGGCTTGCATGCTTTCCCTGCTCTGTCCCTGTGGCAGTCATGTGCTTATGTTAATTTTATGATTGAAATGTAGGGGTGGAGTCTAGTCTGTTAATCTGGAGATAGCCATTGAGTAGCCAATGAGGCCTCTATGTGGGCATGGCTTTCACCTGAGACTTCTGGGAAATCTCGCGATATTTCCCTTGTGAAGATGAGAAGCTATCTCCCCCAGTTGTTGGGAGTTAGTTTCAGAGATGATTAACCACAGGCAACATGGAATGGCGGCGTCTGAGAGGCTGGAGTAGCCGGTGGAGAGACTACACAGCTTTGCCCTGATGGAGCCGGACCTCTGAGGCTGGGGCAGCCACAGGGAAGCCTCTGCCAACGATGAGTTGCTTCTGCCACCACGGGATGCTATCGATGGACCCTGAGCCCTGGAAGTGAGGAGCCATGGGGAGACCCCTGTCGGTGCCGGGACTCTGTACCCACTGACCTGTGACTTCGTGAGTCGGAAGGAGACTTTATGGACTGATTTCAGGCATATGGGTTAATATCGGACTTGTGACTTTGAGCTGGACTGGGCTGGGATGTTTCCTCAATGTCCTGTTCCTCTCGAATATAAACCCATTCCTTATATCCATATGTGTGTCCTTGAATTTGTTCCTCTGGTCTACCCGGACTAACTCAGTCCCCCTCCCACTGTGCAATGGGGTGGCTCTCTTCACCTGTCTTCTCCACAAAGGAGCTCCTGGAGGCCCGTTGCTGGTTCGCTCTGGCGTCCTGGACACAGGGCTGGCCCCCCTCGACGGCTCGTTCGTGCTTGCTGGTTGGAAAGGGGGATGCATGAAGCTCACGAGTCCTCCTGGTGGTCTAAGAGCGTGAGCTCTGGGTCAGATTGCCAGGCTGCAAATCCCAACTCGCTGGGTGCACTTTAGAGCAAGCCGCTGGACTTCCCCAGGTCTCCGTTGATGTTTCTTCAAAATGGGCATAAAACATGGGCCTCGCTTGCTGCCTTCAAATGGATTTGTGGTGACCGTACAGGACTGAGTAGAATTTTCCCAGGTTACTCAAAAGCAAAGTCATGGATGCGGTCCTGCTCGGTGCTAATCCTTCAAAGAGATCACTGAAGATACAGGTACATAGCAAACGATGGTGGGGAGTTCAGATGGTGCCCACCTAGCAGAAAGGATAGTTTCTGGTGTCTTAAGGGTTTGTTTTTAAACCAGCAGCCAAAATAAATAAAGAAGCAGCCAGCCAAGTGGCATATCAGCTAAATCTAGACAAAAAAACACAGCAGCCTGTGTGATCAAAGAACTGTCAGTAATAATGATTCATGACCAGGAGGGATTGTATTAGAGTTTAAATTCTGCGCATCCTGGTTTGCAAAAAGGTATGGATGGCAGGGGCAGCCCCAAACCCATTTGCAGGGTCCTCAGGTAGACTAAGCCTCCCTTAAATGTTTTCTGATCATTAACTGAGGATGTAGATAATCTTGTCCCCGGGGAGGGGGCTGCTGGAATCCTTCTCTGGCCAGCCCAGGGAGGGCCAGTCTCTCTTAGGGGGGTGCCTAGGTATGTTCTTGCCAAGGGCACCGTACTGGAGACAGTACAGGGGATCCCAGGGTCATGAGTCTGACGCATCAATTTGGCCTTGCCTGCGTTGGTCCGAAGGTCCTGAACCAATCTTGTAAGCCCTTCTATCTAGCTATGTACGCATCCCGATCACCGTCTTGTCCCTGGTTCTGTGGCATCATTTGTAATTGTGATTTATTGATCTGTTACCCATCATGTTTTGGGGATAGTTTCCTCACTGCCCCCCACCCTGCCAATACTTTATCTCCAGTCTCAATTGCAAGCTTTTGGACTAGATTTCAACCTCCCTCATCCAGATGATGTCTTTGTGTCACCTTTGTCTCTTTTGAGATTTAATAAATGTTTTTTTTATTTTTTTTTATTTTTTTGGGGGGGGCATCACTGCCCTTTGGTGGTGGGAAAGGAGGCCCAGCCCCACTGCTGGAATTGAACCTCCGTCCCAGTGGGCCACAGTCACGTGCACAACCACTATGCCACCGGGGCTCAGCCCTAAATAGTCTCTTTAAATTTAAAAAAAACCATTGACATTGAACCCATTCTGACAATGACCCTAGAGGACAGGTTAGCACTGTCCCTATGGCTTTCCAAAACTGTCATTCTTTTTTTTTTTAATATAGATTTTATTGGGGGTTCTTGCAACATTTAATACATCGTTCATATTAAGCATATTTGTACACATGTTGCCACATTCATCTACATTATCTACTTGAACCCCTCCAGCATAAGTTCCTCTTCCCCTGTTTCCTCTAGTTCTTTATTATTTTAATTCCATCTCCCCATATTTCCCCTTCTCCCTTCTCCTCCCCCATGAACTTCCAATAACTTACAAATTGTTGTTATCTCTTCTTATCTTACACTGCCTAATGTACCACTTCACTCAACCCCCCCCCAAAAAAAAACACTGTAATTCTTTATGGAAGCAGAAAGCCTCATCTTCTTTCTGAGGAACAACTGGTGGTTTCGAACTGCTGGTCTTGCCATTCAGTTTCATGAGTAATGGCTACAGCACCACTCTTTTTTTTTTTTAGTTTTTTTTTTTTAATTTTAGGCATCACTGTCCTCTGGTGGTGGGAGTAGGAGGCCCAGCCTTTGCTCCTGTGAGCTGGAATTGAACCTCCATCCCAGTGGGCCACAGTCCCGCGCACAACCCTTATGCTACCAGGGCTCAGCCCTGCAGCACCAGTCTTTACAGGCATGGAAAGCTTTACCTTTCCCCTCAGGACCGCTGTGTCTGTTCTGACATCTCCGTCCTAAGTCAATTCTGACATGAGTCAATATCTTTAAAAAAACAAACAACAAAAAACATGGTCTTTAATTATCAGGCTCTTCATAAATATCGTCTTTACTCATCTTTGTGGGTTGGCATGAGGATGATAACATCAGCAAACTATACACAGCAACATTGTATCAGTACGTCTTCCTAACCATGGGTTAGACCAAAAAAAAAATAGGGCAGGGGGTGCTGTTCGTGTGGTTCATCATCATTCAAATGCATCACGAGTCACAGATGACCTAGTGGTGATTCAACAAGGTGGCTACCATGAGGCTATACGCTAGAAGCTCTGCCTCCAGTACTTCAAGTACCGCAGAGACACTCTCCAGACTAAGAAAGAGAGATGAAATCCACATCCGAAATCCCATCTGGTCGATAGGACGCTGTGGCTGACATCCGAGGACTGCTAGGAGTGGTAGTACGTATAAGTAAGTAGATGGTGAGTCTCCTAGCCTGGAAGCCACCAAAAACCTGCGAGCCACAACAACGTGAAGATACCCCAATTAATTGTGATGACATCACAGGATTGGTTAGGGGTTCATTCTGCTGCAAACAACTCGGCCATCACCAACCCTATGATGGCTCAGAAAGGAGAAGGGGAGGTGGAAACAGAAGCCCACTTCGTTGCCTTATGGGATGTACCTTACTTGAAAACCACCGGTGTCTTCTCTGCTTAATGGGACCTTCCTGTTCTTCCAGGGCCAACTTAAACACACTCCTCCTTACAACTTTGGTAGGCTCCACAGTCTGGCACTCTCTTTTCAGTTAGACAGCATGACAGGATTCCCATGGCCACCATTTCCACTCTGCCCCTTATCACAAGTGGCCAGTTTCTAATACACTCACAGCAAGGGTTCTATAAGCAGTTGTGCAGCGATAATTATTATTTATTATAATAACGATATAGAGATCGTGAGAGTGAGGAACAATAAGAGTCAGACATATATCACTTCACGGTACATGCTCACCTCCGCTCTGCTTGATGGTCCACGTGGAGAGAGAGTGGGGGAAGGGGTTACATGGTGAGGGAGAGCATCCCGCATTGAGGGGCAGGAGAAAGAGCCTGTATTCTATGTCCCATCCTTATATACTCTCTGGAGTCAAGCCAGGCTCAGCCAAGCCAGGTCAGGACACACGTCACAGGAAGGGGTTGTACCATATGCACACAGTTATAGGAAAGGGGGATATCAGGGTCCCATGTGAGAAGACCAAACCCCAGACTCCTAATCCGCCAACAGGCTTCAAAGGAAGCGAACCATCACCTCACAGCAGGGGAGTCAGCTCTGTTATGAGACACACAAAGGCCTCAGATAACTGGGAACCACAGGGAGAACAGCTAACTTAACTTCCACACTAAATGCTGGTAAACAGTTTGCTTAATATTTTGGAGTATGTAATTGTGGAAAAGTTCTGTCTTCATCCCACAGCCCCTGGCAGAGTCAAGCCACTTAGGATTATGTCTGTCCACACTCCATTCCCTTCCTAGAGCTTAAGTTTCTTGAGGACTCATCGTTGGGGCTTCATGGATACTTGTTGGATGAATGAAAGAAGAGTTGCAGGAGACTCCAGCAAGGTCCTAGTCAATCTAAACTTTTTCAGAGAGTCTTGAAAAAAAGACAAAAGTCTTGAAAGAGTCTTTCTGAAGACCAGGCACACCTCCTTCCACTAACCCTTTCCAGGTAAGGTGCTTGGACTCTGCCAACCCCACTTGTCGGTTAATGGGTGTCCTTTGATGGCTCGCATGTGCTGTAAAGCCCCTGGCATTTCATCTGC
>PVJH01026443.1:0-30149 GCA_004026705.1 Nesogale talazaci
CTCTATCCTTTTTGGCCATTTCTTCAACACTGCTATCCCTTTTCTTCCTCTCCAGCTTTTGGCACTTCGCATAAGAACAGAAATGTTTCTGTTGGGTTCCTGGGTCCTGCTGGCCTTGATCCTGTACACAGGTAAATAAGGCTAGGTGGGAAGCTTTTGTACCAGGGCACGGGTCCGTGTGGGGGATCACTTAATCATCTGTCTGGCTCCTTGGGAAAGATGGTGACGTCTTGGATCTCTAGGACACAAAATCTTCAGGCATCTCTGGCTTATAATTGGGATAACCCAGAACCATTGAAAATCTCAGAACCCTCCTTTCCTAAGGAGTTTGACCAGCTCTGCTTGGCTCCTGCTGCCCAGAACGGTCCTGTATTTTTTTCTGCTGAAAAGATGGTTACTTCTTCAATACTTGTCCTGACAAGATACTTTAGATATGAATAAGACAGGGTGTGTAGTTCCCTGGGAGGAATGGGTGCTTCCGACGGCAGGAGAGGAACTGGAGCCCTGGTGGGACCATTGCTCCCAGAGGTGTGAGTTCCCAGACAGACGGGTGTTCAGGAGAGGAAGTGGAGAGTGGGGATGGAGTCGCTCCAGGGGACCTGCAGTCAAGCCTTCAGGAGAACGTGCAGCTCACTGACACCAGTCAACTCCATTTGCCCCGAAAGCACTTTCACTGAATCCAAGTAGATTTCTCCATAGTCTAAATTTGTTTTTAAAAAACGTTTTTATGTGAATTAGATGCAACTTTACATTTCAGATCATCATTTTTGCATTCAGCAACCCAATCTACCAATCCTCCCCATGGCATGTCTGCCCCACTGGCTTTGTTGTCCCTTCCAGATGACACTCTTAAGCATCTGAAAACATGTGCTGCCTTAGTACCAAAGCAAAAACGGAACAGTCTCCATCTGAGAAGAGGAGGAAAGTTCCATTGGGGCAGGGATGTCCTTAGGAGTGATCTTTAGGTCAGTGACGCTCAGAATTGCGTGTCCGTAAATCTCACCACGAATGCTTGCTTTGTTCCCTTGCACACTTCCAGGTTCCCCCTTCAGAAGTTCATCATCGTCCAGTGTGAGGAGGATCAGGAATCTGTAGCTATAAGCCTTCCAAGTGATCTAGAGCAGTAAACTCTACACCATGATTTGAGAGAAACACTGCTTGGGGATTTAAGTAATATAACTTTTCTACTTAGGGATTTAGTATGTCGGGGCCCCGATCAGCCTGTCTTAGGGACCTTCCAAGAATTCTGGAAATTTAGGAAGAGAATAGCTTCCTGGATATCACTCGCAACGACTCCTTAGTTTTCACTAATGGAGAAATTAAGACCCCCAAGAAAGAAGATTGATCAATGTAGGGAATGGTGGCAGAACCAGGACTCTAACTTGCCAATTAAGGTTTTTTTTTCTGGTCTCCTTTTTTTTCTGTTTTCTGTTTGTTTTGTTATTAGGGTGGGCTCCCTGCTCTCTCACTTATTACTAAGCACTAACAAGTTCTGTGTTTTATGTGGGTCTCCTGGACCTCACCAGAGGGTTTGCGCTATGTGGTTGATCATTTCAGGGGCCACTGAAGAGCTGTTTGAGGTGTCTGTTTGGCCAGACCGGGCCCTGGTGGAGTTTGGACAGTCCCTTGTGGTCAACTGTAGCACCACCTGTCCAGATCCAGGACCCAGTGGGATTGAGACCATCTTAAAGAAAACCCAGGTGGGCAAAGGGCCTCAGTGGAAGGCATTTCTCCTGGAGGATATCACAGAGAATTCCATCCTGCAGTGCTTCTTCTCCTGCGCAGGAACCCAAAGGGCCAAGAGCGTGAACGTCTCCGTGTATCGTGAGTGGGGTTGGGGAGGGGAGAGTAGGACGGTGAATATGGGAGAGGAGGAGACAGGGGATCCTTTTATTTTTTTTCCCTCTTTTTTTTTGGGGGGGGGGGGGCAGATCACTGCCCTCTGGTGGTCGTGGGAGGTACCCAGTGCTTCTGAGCGCTAGATTTGAACTGCTAAGCCTGTGGGCCGCAGTCCCACACTCAACCACTTACGCCACCGGGGCTCAGCCCCAGGGGAATCCTTTTAGGGGAGATGAGTCGACCATTCATTTCTTTTTTTTTTGTGGCATCACTGTCCTGGTGGGAGTAGGAGGCCCAGCCTTGCTCCTGGAGAGCTGCTGCTGCATCTGAACCGCCAGCCCTGTGGGCCGCAGTCCCTCACACAACCACTGCGCCACCGGGGCTCAGCCGACCATTCATTTCTTTTTAATTTTTTTCATTCATTTTTTTACTGGAGAGTTTCTAGAATCAATTATTTCTGTTTCCCTTTGGTGAAGGCATTTGTCAGAGTTTAAATAAGGAGCAGACCATGGAGGGGATTCCGATGTCTTTGAGGATATGTCCACATATAGGAGGCATATGCGGATAGAGCTCCCTTCTAAGTGATCAAAACATAATGACAGCATGAGTGTGGAATTATTTGCTACACAGTCTTGGACTGCGAGCAGATTGGAGAACAGCAGGGCCTTGTGGGCTCACATACAGAGAAGGCTCCGTGGAAAAGGAAAAGCCTTCTACGCTGCAGAATGGTTAAGATTTGAGTTGATGGAGGTGGGTGAAGAGGACCTTTCAGGTGGGTCTAAAGCATTGACAAAGACAGGTTCAGGAGAATCAGTGTGGTCTCTCGGGGTTGAACCTTGGTTGGGTAGTGTGTAGTGTTTATGCGAAGTTAAAGAGCCACTCCAAAACAGACCATGTCTCTGAACACCTCAGGAAAGCAATGAGCTTTCCAGAATGGCAGCCACAGCCAATGCATTGGCTCTGTGGTTTTATCTTTGGTCTCTGGATGTAGCCACCTTGATGCACAAAGATAAATGTGTCCCATTTAGGACAGGGGTGGCAGAAGGTGGAGACTGTTGGTCAGATGCATGAAGACAGAGTGTTGAACCAGTTCAAACTGGTACAGTCATGGTCAATGAAAGAAAATTGGAACAAACCCCCATTTTTAAAAATTTGGGTGAAATGGAATGACCATCAGAATGGAAACATTTATGAACCAAAGTACTGAAATGGGAGCTTGAAAAGAGGTAGTGACTGGGCTGAGCCCTGGTAGCGTAGTGGTTGTGTGCGGGACTGCGGCCCACCGGGTTGAAGGTTCATATCCAGTAGCGGCTCTCCAGGAGGAAGGCTGGGTCTCCTACTTCCACCAGGGAGCAGTAATGCCCACAAAAAGAAAAAAGAAAAGAGGTAGTGATCTCTCTCAAGAGTCTGATGTGCCCCGACGTGAATACTCCCGGGAGGTCATTCTCCCCAGGCTCTGTCCAGGTGGCGTGGAAGAGCACAGGGCCCAGGGCCCAGGGCCCAGGGCCCATGATGTATCGTCCATTCCCCACAACACTGGAGATCAAGCCAGACAGTGAGCTTGCACCTGCATATTCCTACAGCTTCTCAGAGTTCCATGGACAGTGACTGAGGAGACACCATGCAGGAAACATGTCAAAAAACAAACAAACAAAAGCAAACAAAAAAAGAGTCTGATGTGAGAGACTGGATTATTATTATTTTTTTTTGTGGGCATCATTGCCTCTGGTGGTTGTGGGTGCTACCCAGCCGCCGCTGGATTTGAACCGCCAAACCCGCAGGCTGCAGTTCCGCACTCAACCAGGTACGCCACCGGGGCTCAGCCCAAAGTCCTTTTTCTCTTTTTCGTTTTGTTTTGTTTTTTTTGGGGGGGGCATCACTGCCCTCTGGTGGTCGTGGGAGCTACTAGCGCTGTTCCTGAGAGCCGCCGCTGGATTTGAACCGCCACCTTATGCCACCGGGGCTCAGCCCCAGAGACTGGATTATTGCCAGCACCGTGAAAAGTATATACATTTCCAGTTGCCTGGTTGCTGCCATCTCTGAGTGGGGCATCGTTGTATCTGATTCTGTTGGTAAAGGGATTTGGTTGCTGTTTTCTTTTTTGGGGGGGTGGGGTGGGCATCACTGCCCTGGTGGGAGTAGGAAGCCCAGCCTTGCTCTTGGAGAGCTGCTGCTGGATTTGAACCCTCAACCCTGGGCTGGAGTCCTGCACACAACCACTGCGCCACCAGGGCTCAGCATTGGTCGCTGTTTTCTAAGGAGTTTTCAGCGGTGTGTTGACCTATCTTTTCCCCCGTTCTAGTTATTGTTTCGGTTCACCCTCGGTTTACAGATTTGGTCCTGTTGGGGTTTCACGTTGTCAGCTATGGCTGCACTGGGAAGACTCCCTCTGCCACCCTAGTTTCTGGAGAGGGCTCGCCTTCCTTTGCGAACTGCCTGTCCTGCCTCATTCCTTCCCGCCCTTTCTCATCAAGTCACACCTTTTTTTGCCTTCAAGAGCTGCCAGAGCTTGTGGCCCTGGAGCTGCAGCCCGAGTGGGTGGCGGTGGATGATGACCTGACGGTGACGTGCCGCGTGCCCCGCGTCACCCCCCTGGAGAAGCTCACCCTGACGCTGCTCCAGGACAGCCGAGAGTTCTACTGGAAGAACTTCAGGAGCTTGACCACGGCTACCCAGAAGGCCGAGCTCACCATCAGTTTCAGAGCGCAAAGGGAGGACGACAGGTGCAATTTTACCTGCCAGGCGCAGCTGAACTTGAGTTCTCAAGGCGGGGGGCTCTTCCACACCAGCTCAGCCATCAAGGTGCTGCGGATCTTTGGTGAGTCCGACTGACTCCCTCCCTTCACCAAAGGACTCCCGGAGGGTCATCTTCCTCCTCCGCCCGGGGCCTTTGAACGCCTCCTCAGCCTGGGTGGAAGGGGCCAGCGCGTGCCGCTCCTATCCCACGGCGTGGCGCCACATTACCTGTCCCGTCTCCCAGGCCACCTGCCTGACCCCGGCTTTTCTCCCTCGTCGTCGTTTCTTGGCAGAGTTTTCTCAGAACCCTCAGATCTGGGTCTTCCCCCTGCTGGAGGTTGGCATGGCCGAGAGTGTGAGCTGCCAGGTGGATCGCGTGTTTCCGGCCAAAGCGGTGACGTTTTCCGTGTTCCTGGGAGACCAGGAGCTGAGGCCCTTCCTCTCCTGGGAGGGAGACACAGCGTGGGCCAACGCCACCGTTCGGGCCATGGAGATTGGTGACCAGGAGCTCTCCTGCCTTGCCGCTCTGGGCCCCAAGGAGCAGAAAACAAGCAAGCTGGTGTATGTCTACAGTGAGTGGCCCGCTCCTCCGCTCCCTGGGTGTGCTCGGTGCGCGGACAGCTTCCACGGTGCGGATTTGGCCAAGCAACTCTTGCTATCCTGGCCAGCCTTTGCCAGGCACTCTTAAATGAGCATGAGTCTGAAGATCTTTCTGAGTGGGGCACTTGGGCCCGGGCATGGAACCAGTAGTTCTATCCGGGCCTTTAGCTCCATTTCCTCAGGCCACCTACTTACAGAAAGGTGCAGCTGCTTGAGGTGAGGAGGCCCTGGGAGATGAAGGCAGTCACCTGGGCAGAGGCTCTCCAACCCTCAGACCACCTCATGGGCTGCTGCTGGGTAGGGTTGATGGAACCAGCAGGGGTCCTCTTAGCCAGGGGTCCTTAAGCTTTTTAAATGGGGGGAGGGAGGGGGAGCAGTTCACAGTCCCTCAGACTGTTGGAGAGCTTGACTATAGCTAAAAAACCCAAACAAAAACAACTATAAACAGGGCTGAGCCCCGGTGGCGTAGTGGTTGTGCGCGGGACTGTGGTCCACTGGGACGGAGGTTCAATTCCAGCAGTGGGGCTGGGCCTCCTACTCCCACCACCGGAGAGCAGCGATGCCCCCCCCAAAACAAACAAACAAACAAACAAAAAAACAACTATAAACAAATTCACTGCGGACCTGGGATGAATTAGCTGCTAAACGGATAGGCAGCACCCGGCGGCAAAAACACCCGGCGGCTGGATAAATGCCCTCAGCGGGCCACGTGTGGCCCGTGGGCCATAGTTTGGGCCTCCTAGCTAACGGAGGGTGGGGGGGCAGGCCATTCACAGCCAGAAACATACTGGGTCTCTTCCCTTCCCTTGCAGGCTTCCCGCCTCCAATCCTGGAGATAAATGAGTCCTACCCCCTGGTGGGGACAGAAGTTAATGTGACCTGTTCAGGGCACATGCTAACATCACCCAGCCCTACTCTGAGACTTCAGGGAGCCCCCTACTTGCCTCCCCCCGGGGAGCCCTCCTGGATCTCTCTTACTGCCAGGGAGGAAGACGACGGCCGAAACTTCTCCTGCGAGGCCTCGGTGGTGGTGCAGGGCCATCGGCTGGTCAAGACCACGGACACCCAGCTCCATGTCTTCTGTGAGTAGAGACTCGACACAAGTCTCTATGAATTTCCCATTTCCGGGGGCCTTCTTGGCCAATAGGCGTCGTTATTAGAGTGGCTATGTCTTCCTTACCAAAAACACACAGAGGGTCCCCAATGGAGAGTGGGGAGAAAGAGGAGGAGAAACGGGGTCAGGAAGAAAAGCTGTAGGAGTCCTTCATTGATGGCTGAAATCTTCACAGGTGATTCCTGGAGCTTCTGCAAAATTCCATTTTGAGAAGTAGAAAAAGTCTCCACTAGGGTCCCTTCTGCCGCCCTCTGACTAGCAAGTGGAGAGAGAGGCTTCAAGGTCTTGAGTCTCCCCCGACAGCTGGTGCCAGCCTCATCTGAGGAGAGAGAGCCTCCCAGACTTGGGAAAGGCAGTCGAGGAGCAGGGGCTCCCAGCCAGGCACGGAAAGAGGGCTGGGGGAAGGAAGGCGGGCAGGTGACCACCCGGCTGGGCCCCTGAAGGCTGCTCTGTCTTGCAGACGAACCACGGTTTGAGGAATCCGGCTGTCCAGGCAACCAGACCTGGGTGGAAGGGACAGAGCAGGTGATTACCTGTGTCCCCAAGGGAAACCCCACTCCACATCTGGTGTGCACCTGGAACGGGATGGTCTTCGACCTCGACTTCCCGCAGAAAGCAACGCCGAGCCACGCAGGGACCTACTGCTGCGAGGCCACCAACCACCTGGGCTCCGTCAGCAAGGACATAGCCGTGGTCGTCCTGCGAGGTGATGCCTCTCCCTGCCTCCTGTCAGTGCTGGGTTGGGTGGGGGTGATTGATGGAGTTAGTAAGGGTGGGGGGGTGGGGGGGCTGGGGAGTTGGGGCGGGATGATCCCTTCCATCTCCCTGTCTTCTGTGCCTGGGCAGGACTGCCTGAAGACCTCAACTCCATGATCTTCGTGGTCATCATCATCGCCCTGGGCGTGGGCGTGGTCACCATAGCACTGTATTGGAACTATTGGTCCTGCAGAATAAAGGGACGGAAGCTGGCCTACCGGTCGAAAGAGGACAACCCAGAAGAGGGAAACCAGTTTGTCATTGAACAAGCTGGAAAGGGCAGCCCACCACATTGTTAAAGAGAAATGGCCCCTGGTGGAGATCTCCTCTGGGCTTTGCCAGGGTGAGAGCTCAGGTCCAGCCCAAGGGAGGCTGCATTGCTCCGTGTTCCCTGGGGGCAGACACAGTCTCCCAGCCTGTGGCCACTGCCTCCCAGCCACCTCCAAGTTCAGCTTTCTTGCTTTCTGGGAACTTCAGTCTCGGCACGTGGAAGGACCCTTTGTTCCTTGCTACCTGCTTAACCCATCTGCATGGGTTAAAAAGAGGGGCTCCTGCCCAGGCCCCCCTCTCCATTCCCATTCCTGTTTGCTCCCCCACACCACAGATGGCCCCCAAGCACCAGACAGGAGAGAAGCGAAATAAAACGGTTTCAAATGCAATTCGTTTTCTCAGAGTTTTCTGTGGACTGCCTGGGAGCTAACTTTGTAGTATAGGGACCCCCGTCTTCACATTCCCCTGCCCGCCTGACGTGGCCCTCTGGAAGGCCAGCTCCCAGCCCCGAGCTGGAGGCCATCATGCAGGAGCCCTGGAGGCAGCTTTGGCAGACGGGTCTCTGACTGGCTGGGCTTCAACTCAGTAACTCCCAATCCACCCGAGGTCTCACAGACAGTGCCCGTCACCTGGAGTCCTGCCCCCCACTGGCAGGTAGAGGCTCAGGGTAAGGGACCCAAACAACCCTGGGTTCCCGTCCCTAACCTATGGGGGGGTGGGGTGGGGGGTGGCCAGGCCTCTGATACACTCACAGCAAGGGTTCAACAGGCAGTTGTGTAGCGATAATTATTATTTATTAAACACCGATATAGAGATCATGAGAGAGAGAGAGAAAAGAACATTACAAGTTACATATATATCCTTTCATGATGCATGCTCACCTCCACCCCGCTAGATGGTCCACGTGGAGAGGGAGCCAGGCGAGCGGCAGCCTGGGTGGAGGCAGGCTGAGAGGCAGCACGCTAGAGACTTATGTCCCATCTTATAAACCCTCTGGAGCCAAGCCAGGCCCCTAATTACAGGTAAGGACATACGTCACAGGAGGGGGTTGTGCCTTGTGCACACATTATAGGCAAAGGGGGCTATCAGAGTCCCATGTGAGGAGACTAGACCCCAGACTCCTGGATGTGGCTAAACAGGTTAGGCAAGAGGTTAACATCTGCATGTGAATCCACCCACAGGCCTCAAAGGAAGGGAACCCTCATCCTAACAGCAGGGGCGTTGGCTCTGGTTAGACAACACAAAAGACCTTAAATAATTGGGACTTCCATAACAAATGCTGGTAAATAGTCTGGTTAATCTTTGGAGCATAATAATTGTGGGGAAGTTCTGTCTTCACCCGACTCTAACCCATGGCAGTAATCACCTGTGAGTGCCCGCCATGCTGTGCCTGATCCACACAGGCTCTTAGGGCAGAGTGCCAACGCGTATGCCTCTGTCAGGAAGCACATACTTAGATCTGTCTGCCAATGAAGCTTTAAGACGAAAAGTCTGGTGACCTCTCTGGCTCAATCACCCTAGAGAAGGCAAGAGACCGTACAGTCAGATTCTCCCCTCACTCTCACCCCGACCCCCAAACCGTCTTGTCTGAAAGGCTGGAGAAGCTAACAGTAAGAGTCAGGATAGCTGACTACTCCTCTCTTCCCCCTCATCGATGAGCACGTGCAAAATTAAGACAAGCTCCCAAAATACAAACAGTTGCCTTTTGGAACCGTGAGTACAATTTCTGAGAAAGCGGGCCAGCTTGGCAGCATAAACAACTTCGCTCTGGACCAGTGGTTCCTTCGAGGGGAGAGGGCCCCTGCTTGGCCTGCCCTCAGAACAGCAACTCCAGCAACCTCAAAAGAGAGGTCCACGACCTGACAGAGGACATGCTCGCCGGGGAGAAGCCACATCAGAGACAGAATACACCTGTGGTTTCCACAGTTACACATACAAGGCAGCATAACCAACGATGAACACAGCACCAGCCCTGTCTTCCACAGCGCATGTTCGGGAAGCTGGGCAGGGGTGCATGGTGCCTGCTCTGGCGGGGCAGAGCGCCTCCCTGGATCAGAATTGCTTCCCAGAGGAGCCTGAGGTGGGATTAAGTCTCTTGTTTGCTTTTGCAAAAAGAAACACCGGCATCCGCAAAGAATGGTAGTTTGAACCCACCAGCCAGCATCTCAGAGATGTGTGTGAGAGACACACACACGCCTCTTTGTGTAGTAGAGTCACAGCCTTAGGGACCACCCTGAGCAGTTCCCCTCAGCCCTGTGGGGAGTTCTGGCGGTTATGTGTGCAGCTAATTACAAAGACAGCTGTTTGAAGCCACCAGCTGTTCCTGGGGAGAGAGTGGTATGCGCTAATCCTCTAAAAGGTTAAAGTTCTGGAAAGTCCCAGGGCCAGTTCCGCTCTGCCCAACAGGGGCTAGTTGGTGGCTGTGAGTTTAGTTTGGGGTGTTTTTTTGTTTTGTTTTTGCTTTTGGGGGCATCACTGCCCTCTGGTGGTAGGAGTAGGAGGCCCAGCCTTGCTGCTGGATTTGAACCTCCAACCCAGTGGGCCACAGTCCCGCGTACAACCACTATGTTACTGGGGCTCAGCCCCTGGGGTGTTTTTTTTTTTTTTTTTGCGATAGGGTCAGTATAAGCCTCACTTAACTTGATGACAGTAGAATTGATTATCCAGTAGCCTGTACTCTCCTATCGTGTGTGTGTGTGTGTGTGTGTGTGTGTGTGGTATGTGTGTTAGTGCAGGTAGGCTAGGGAAACAGATTCATAAACACGCATATATGTGTATAAGGGAAAGGTTTCTATATAAGAGAAACGGCTGAGCCCTGGTGGCGTAGTGGTTGTGCGCGGGACTGTGGCCCACTGGGTTGGAGGTTCAATTCCAGCTCCACGGAGCAAAGGCTGGGCCTCCTACTCCCACCACCTGAGGGCAGTGATGCCTCAAAAACCAAAAAAAAAAAAAAAAAATGGAACATTGAGAAAGACATCCCAACCCAGTCCAGTCCAAAGTCATACATACATCCGATACAGGCCCATTGCAAACTAGCAAGCCCTCTACTGACTCACGAAGCACATGCAATGACATCAGGACAATCACAGGCCAGTGGTTACAGCGTCTTGTGTCTATCCAGTGGCGGCAGAAGCATCTCTCATGGCTCCTCCAGTTTCCAGGGGTCAGGGTCGATCAGCATGCTGGCCTGGGTCTCGTCAGCGACAACGTCTCCCAGGGAGTCAGCCTGTGGCTTGTCAGTCAAACGTCTGAGAAGTGAGTCTCACCTCCCAGGGGGAATTAGGGATAGCTTTCCTAGAATTCTCAGGAGAAGACCATGCATGCCCACACGGAGGTCTCATTGGCTATCTCCAGATTGACAGGCTAGATTCCACCCCTACATCCCCGTCCTCAAATTGTCACCAGATTAGGGGGGTGGGGGGGGGGGCTGCAACTGAGTCGACCCCCACCCATCGTTATCCTGTGTACGGACCGAGAAGGGAACAAGGGAACGCTGCGGGCCCTGCGTCCTCCTCACCACAGTTCCTGTGCCCATTGTCGCAGTCCCTGTGCCAACCCATCGCCTTTGATTTCCACAGGGACACATACAGGGCAACAGGGCTCCGGCGGTGACCTAGCGCCAGCCCTGCCCTCCAAGCGCATGTCAGGAAAGCTAGAGCCGGTGAAGGGGAAACAATAAATGCAGGCTAACTCCTCTGTGGCGGCAGAGAGCGCCTCACTCAGATCAGGACAGCTTCCCAGGGGAGACGGAGGAGAGACTGAGTCACTGCTCTGACCTTGCAAACGGCCCCCCCAAATTGGAGGGTCTCCCACCACTGGGCATCACGCAGGCAGCTCTCTCAGGTCTGCAGTTGTCTCACCTGCAAAGCCCACCTTGTGCGGCCCCAGCACAAAGCTCAGAGAAGGGGGAGCGGGGGCTGGGGTTGCTCAGACCTCCTCACTCCGCCAGGGAGAGCCTTGAAGCGGAGCCTGCTCAGCTGTCCTTCCTGCTCTCTGCCACACGGCGTCGCTGTTGACAGTCTTACGGAGCCCGCTCCCCAGCGCTCGGTACTTTGGGTCAACTGCCCCTCTCCCCCAGCCTCTTCGGAACTGGGCTGGGGATTTTCCTTGGCGGACTCAGAACCTCCGTTTCCCTTCCTTCCCCGGGGTCCCACACAACCAGGGCCCCAGCTGCACTTCTTGTCTCTTCTCCCAGCATGCAGGGTCCTGTTGCATTCCCCCCCCCCCCCACCTCCTCCCCACCCAGCCCTGCTGTGAAAGCTGGCCTCGGCCCATCCTTCAAGGGGGAGCTGCCTTCAGGGCATCCCAGCCTTAGGACAGCCAGCTCGCATGTAACCGTCTTTACCCTGATTATCTCCACAAGGGAGAGAGACCGACTTTTACTCTAAACCAACGTTGCCCACAGTGGGGCGGGCCATCCCCCGGCGGCCAGGGGTGGGGCAGTATGCTGAAATGAAATGATCCAGGGGGCGGCACCCCTGGAGTCCTTCAAAAGCAGATTCCTACACCGTGCCCTCAATTGTGGGCGATAAGGCAAATGTTTTTAATTGCCAGGTGGCTCTGAGGTGTTTTTTGTTTTTTTCTGACAAAGGGGAGGTAGGTCAAATAAATTTGGGAACCTGTGGAGTTCAGTGAAAACGTTTGTCCAAAAGCCCCGAATCCAGGGTAAAGTGTAGCTAGCGACTTTTGCAGGTCCCTGGATCGGACCATTACCCACCGGGCATGATACCTGCTTCCTTAGAGAACCACCACTGCAAACCATTATCCTCAGAAGGATGACCAAGGCCACTTGCTGGGCCCTTGCTGAGAATTAAATATTTAGTGGGAAGTCTCTTCTCCACCTGATGGAGCTTGACTTTCGAGACTGCTAGTGGTTCAGAATCTTTTCTGAAACCAAATAGACCTCTCAGAGTTTGAGTTCAAACAGAACCCAGTGGGACGTCTTACTATCCCAATCAGAGAAGTCACCTCATAATTAGAAACATGGCAGTACTTGTAAAGCCTCGCTTTTGTTATTAATCACAACTACGATTATAATAAACCCCCAAACAAGAGTCTGAAATCCTGGGCATCCATTGAGGACCGTCAGAAGTCTTACATACCCTACGTACATATTGCCACGTATGCTTTCCTTTCCTGCCCCCCCTTCTTCTTGGGGCAGAGAGTTTGAACTCATGACAATAGTCCGATGTGTATGAAGTAGTTAGATCTGTTCCCTAGGGAGCAGTTCTCTTATGCCGCGTGGGGTCGCTGTGTGTCAGAATCAACCAGAGGACTCACGCGAGCCACTTAGCCAGAAGGCTTAGGAGACTAAACACTTAGCTTGCAAACCCTACCCTCTGAAGGGCATTAGAAATAGACAATGTCGCCACGTCACCAGACAGAATGTATTTTTGTTTGTTTGTTTGTTTGTTTGGGCATCAGTGCTCTCCGGTGGTGGGAGTAGGAGGCCCAGCCCCACTGCTGGAAATGAACTCTGTCCCAGTGGGCCGCAGTCCTGCGCACAACCACCACGCCACCGGGGCTCAGCCCCAGACAGAATGTATTTTATAAAGGAAGTGCTTAGACATCTTTGCAGAAAAGACTGAACACCAGAAAGCTCAAAATCACTGCAATTTTTAAATCAATGTTTTATTGGGTTGTTGATTTTCATGACAATGTCTTGACGGCTGCATTTCAGAAACCTCATTTCATTTAACCCGCGCCCGACACTTCTAAGGAGATAAACCCATTCCTCCTCCTTTTCCCGGAGAGGAGGCTGGGTTTCTAGATCCTCGAGGTCTTTCTAATTCTTTCCTTTATTTATGCCAAGGGGTCTCAATCCACTGCTCTCAGAACACAATCGCCCCCTTGGAGACCACTTGGAGACCAGGATGCTCGAGGTAACCCGTGTTGCTGTCTCAGAATGTTTTCAGCGCATACTGGTTGCTAATGTTTAAACGCTCCATTTTCTTGAAGCATCCGAGAGTCGGGGATGGCAGCATGGTAGAGTGGGCCCCGCCTGAGCTGGCGCCTCGGCCCTGCCAGTTGTCCTGGTCTGCACCCTCCCTGCCGCGTCCTTGAAAGAAAGCTGTGTGCGGGTGGCCAGGACAGCGTCCCTTCCACCAGCCCTCACTCCCTCACACCTGCCGGCCCCAAACTGGCAACTTCCTACTTCTCTTGCCTCCGCTCGAGCCCAGTCTCTCTGGTTGTGCCCTCCCAGTCTGTTTTGCAGTTCGCCCCTGGCAGGGGGGTGGTGGTGGTGTCAACACCACTGTTGGCTGGTTCGTGTCCTTTGGGAGGGCTTTGGACGAAAGGCCTGGCCATCCACTTGAGGAAAGTACGTCAGAAGGCCCCCCTGGAGGACAGAGCTCATCTCCATCCTCACCCTCATGGTTCAGGAGCAGTTGGGTGAAGAGTGTGTTCATCTAGACATGTCTGCCCCGGTGTCGTGCTAGTGCTTATGTGTTGGCCTGGTAACGGCGAGGTCAGTGGTTCCAAACCACCAGTCCCTCCACTGAGAAAGATGAGGCTTTCTGTTCCGCCAAAGAGTCAGGGGTCTCAGAAACCCGCCCGGGTGGTTCTGCCCTGCCCTGCAGGTGCACTGAGTTCGACTCAAGGTCATGGCGGTGGGTTTGGGTTCCGGTCACTCTGTGGCCACGTTTGTTGCTTTCTCTTGATGTGACAGCTTGGGGCACTGTGCTCTTGCACGTAGTAGCCCGCCTTCCTGTCATTTCTTGAGGAGCCTGGGGATAGCGTTGTGGGGGCTGCTGGGAAAGGGAGCAAAGCCTTCAAGCACTTTGTAGGGCGGCCCTGACCCTTGCGTGTGCAGCAAGGAGAGACCTGGACAGACTCCGTGAACCTCTGGACACTGTTCTGGCCCAGGAAGGGCTGGCTGTGTGATATTTCAGCCGCTCTGACTCCCAAAGAGACCTTCCCCACCCACCCCTCACCAGTGTCCCACTGCCCTCACAGAACGAGCCCTGCTCAGACAATATGATGCAATGTGATTTTATTAGGACAAGAGAGGTGGCGGTGGCAGTGGTGGGGGCACTCTGCCGCCTGATGCCCCCCTCAGCTAGAAGGCACAGCCGTTCTCCCCAAAGCGACGGCACTTCACGACCCGCAGGTAGGTCTCCGTCTTGTGCAGGTCCTTCTTGAAGCAGGACAGGAGCCCGTAGTTCTTGAGCAGCACCTCCTCACTGCGCAAGTTTGTCTCGAACCTGTCGTACGTCTGCTTGAGGACCAGCCCGGCACGGGGGCTGCCTTCGTCCAGCTCCTGCCAAGGGGGAAGGGGCCGAGGAGAGGCTCTGAGGGCTGGGCCCCCCCAGCTTATCCCCCTACCCAACCTCACCTCCCACCGGCAAAGTGAAAAGGAGAACCAGGGAGGAACAGGACTTCTGCCAGCAGACCGCTTGTCCACAGCGAAACCAGCCTCCTCTCTTCCTGCACGGCCCCCTCCTGCCGGCAGCAGGGGCCCCCCCAGCTCTCACCTGTATCAGGACCTGGATGCCCTCCTCCAGGTCCTTCAGCTTCTCGTAGACGCGGTCGGAGGTGCCGAACACCAGGCTGTTGGTGAAGGCCCGGCTGAGATACTGCACGGGTCCGAGCCACGACTGGATGAGCAGCAGCGTGAAGTGCAACAGCTCCACGTCCTGCAGACACAGGGCCGGGCGGGGCGCGTGGGTACTGGCGGCGGCCCTGGGGAGGGAGGGCAGAGGGGGGGGCACCGACGTGCCGGGAAGAGGGGCTACTTACGGATCTCTGCTGGGCCTCATCCTTCCCAGTAGGCGCGGGGATGGTTTCCGAGAAGCAGAAGGCGGCCTGGGCGTTCTGGAGCGAGTACCTCTGTCCCTCGGGAATGTAGGTGCGCTCCTGGGGAAGGGACACACCCAGTCCGGCTCAGCACTGCTTTACCCCCCCCCCCCCGCCCCCGCCAGAGCTCCAGCTCAGTCCGGGGTGTGTATAAAGACCTCCGCAGAGCTGGCAGTTGCCTCCTGGTACCCGGGGATTGGGGGGCAGCAGGCATGGATTGATTCACCCCTTCTTGCCCATCCTCCACCCAGTGCCTGGGGCTGGGGGGGGGGCGGCGTGTGTGCGGGGACAGGTAGGGAAGGGGCTTACAAACTCCTTGTAGGTGTCGGCGGCCAGCTGGTGCAGGTGCTGGGCCCGCAGCAGGGCGTTGGTGAAGAGGCTGGACAAGGACATGGTGGGGAAGGCACCCACCTCGGGAGGCCAGCACTGGCAGAGCAGGGCTAAGGCCAAGAGCACGGAGGTCCGGGAGCCTGTGGAGCGACACGGGTGCCAGGGGGCGCTGGAGAGCAGGAGGCCGCCGCCCAGCAGGGCCAGGCTCTTCCCGCTCCTGCAGCCCCCCCACCCCGGGGGGGGGGGCGGGGGAGGGGGGCGGGGACCGAGAAGGCTTTACCGCAGGCCAGGGTCTGCACGGAATCCCCACACCCGAGATGCAGCCCCCCCATCCTGCACAGGGCCCGCCAGCATCAGCCCGGGGCCGTCTGCCCGGTTCTTACCTGCAACCATGGCACCTGGTGTGAGCTGTCAGGGGGAGCTGGGTCCTGGGCTCTCGGACTGGGTCCCTCATGGGCCCTTCTTATACCTGGCCGCTCTCCCCCTGCCCCTCCCCTTGGCTGTTTGCTCCATACATTTATGTATGGACCACAGCAGGGCTGTGCTCATGTGTAAATGCACAACCGCCTCCCACTCCGTCCTGTTCCAGCTCCTCTCCGGAGGTCATGTCCCCTGGGTCTGTCACCTTCCCCTCCCCACTGGCGCCAGCCCCAGGAGTCATGCGCATCCAGGCTCTCAGCTTGAGAGGACCACCCCATCTGTCTCCCCCTTTAAGGGGGGGTGGGTGGAAGGGAGTGCTAGCTGAGCGAGTACAAGGAAGAAGTCCCCAACGGGGGCCCCAAAGATGGGGCCCCATGTAAGCATGGCTGGTCCCTCTGAGAGAAGAAACATCCCCCAGACCCCTTCTCCCCACAGAGAGAATGTGTGTGTGTTGTCAAACGGGGGACAAGCGCAGCCAGTAGATGCAGAGCGTAGTCCAGACCCAGAGTCCACCTTGGCCTCTTATCCCCATCCTCCCCTCCTTCTGTCATCCCAACTCTGGGCTGCGGATGACTGGGGGCAGTGCTGGTACTGAGCACTAGAGAGCACTGTCTATAGCGTCACATGCCCCGCCATGGCACGCCCAAAGCTCGAACAAGTCTGTCTTGGGAGCCAGAGAATGCTCCTGAGAGGTAAGGTGGTGAGAATTCATCTCACGTCCTTCCGCCGTGTTATCAGGGAGACTGGACCTTGGAGAAGGACCGCACACTTGGTGGAAGACCAGCGAGAGAGAGAGGAAGCCCCTGCAGGAAATGGATGGACACAGGAGCTGCCAAAATGGGCTCACCCATAAGAACGGTTGAGGGGACAACGCAGGATCCGGCAACGATGTGTTCTGCTGTTCACAGTCGCACCTAGCAACAACAGCAACAGCAGTCATTGAGTAGATTGCAGCACAGTGTCTCTATCGGACAAGGCTGTACTCGCTACAGAAGCACGCTGTTTCATTTCTCTCCCTCGGAGGGCCTGGTGGATGTGAAGCACTGATCTGTTAGTTAGCAGCCCAGTGCTTGACCACGGGGCAGCCGCTGTTCCTTAGAGGGCACGAACCCCACACAATCGCTCTTCCCTGGGTCAGCGGGACAAGAGACCTGCCAAAGAGATGCAAACCACGACTCCACATCCGGGACCCTCAGACCTGTTAATGTGAGAGAATCTCAGGGTTGGAAGAGCCTTTGGGGGAACTCAGGGTGCAGAACCCCGAGACGTGTTCTAGCCAGTCGCGGAAGGGGCCTCTTCCTTCTGCCACTCTTCATGTCCCTATCGGGCCCATCAGGTTACATGCAAAGAGTGGGTCTGCGCCTCTCCCATCGGCTCATGCTGGCCATGCGGGGAGGGGGGGCATTATTATCATTTCAGTTTCCAGAAGAGACGGAGGCTCAGAGAGGCGGACTGGGAGAGCTATCGGCCCAGGAAGCAGATTTCCGAAGGCGTGCTCTTCTTTTCACAGGAAGCAGATGGATGGCGCTCAATCCCCAAGTGAGAGTGGCCCACGGACAAGTTGCCGTCTGTGCACACCGCCGAGCAAAGTCAGATCCCGGGAATCTGGGATTGCTGCCTTCCGGCCTTCTGGACTCCAGAGGCGGGCCATTCGGCGTCTGGAGATCACCCAGGGGTGAGAGCAGGGAGGAACACGCTTGCTGGTGTTTAAGCCTTCTGTCCCTTAGCTGAAGAACATGTAGCCCTTGACCTCATGGGAGGGCAGGCAAGCCTTTCTAGTGTTACACGGCTGGCAACAATGTTGAAAAGTCACAGCCCCGTGTCCCTGAGAGACAGAGCCTTGGCAGGTCCCCCTTTTAGGACCATTCCCAAAGCCTTGTCCAACAGGCGGCCCCAATTTGTGATCTGCTGGGAGGATACTGACACCGGGGGGAGTTGTTCTCCTGGCAGGATCTTAAGAGGAACCAAGAGTGTCTTCCAAGATACAGGTTCGGTTCTCCATTGAATTGGGTTCACCATCAACACTCATGAAGCAGCAGTTAAGACCCCCAACAATAGCTTTGGGCAAAAAGGCAGCAAAAGACCCTGTTATGGTATTAGGAAACCCCCAAAAAACCCACAAAAGTCCCTTTGAGGACTACCGGGGCCCTGATCTTAGCCGAGGTGATTTTAGTCACCTGATAGGCACAGAAAAGCTCAAAGAGGAATACAAAAGCCCAAGGAAGAAATAATGCAGCTGAAGTATTGGTGTCGGTGCAGATGATTGACGGGACGCAGGCTGCTGGCCGAACAACCAGGGCGGTCTTGGAGGATGGTATGTCCAGGCAGGCCGGCGGTGAAGGTCATGTACTTGATGTCAATTTCAGCACTGTGGACTCTAGTCTGTCAATCTGGAGATAGCCAATGAGGCCTCTGTGTGGGCATGGCTTTCTCCTGAGAATTCTGGAAAGTCTCACGGTATTTCCCAACTGGAGGAGAGAAACTTGACTAAGTCTCTTGGAGTCAGTCTACCGACAAGACAAGATGGTGGCATGCTGACAGATCCTGAGTCCTAGAAGCTGGAGGAGCCGGAGGAGAAGTCACATCGGCTTGTCCACATGAAATCAGACCTCTGGGGCTGGAGAAACCACAGAGAGATCCCTGCCAACGCTGAGATGCTTCTACCACCAATGGATACTGCTGATGGATCCTGAGCTCTGGAAATGAGGAGCCATAAGAAGACCCCTGCCAGCGCTGGGATGCTTCGACTGCATGTGCTTCGTGAGTCAGAAGGAGACTTTGCAGACTGGTATCGGACATATGCACTGATATCGGACTTATGACCTTGGACTGGACTGAGTTGGGATGCTTTCTCAATGTTCCATTCCTCTTGTCTATAAACCTTTCCCTTAGATCCATAAGCGTGTCTATGAATTTGTTTTTCTAGTCTGTCTGGACTAACACACTGTCTTTGGAAATGAGGGCGTGGGATGCCGGGACTCTGGAGAGGCCAGGACCGGGAGGCAAACATCACGCTCAGTAAAGCAGAAGACCTTTTGTTCAGCTTGGACCTTTTCAGGAGACCCCATCAATAATTTATGACGAGTGGGAAGAAACATATATTTTAAAATTAGACTTGGCATCTTCCCTCCAGTGCTAGGCAGTCACCCACTCTTGAGACTCCCCCCCACCTCGCCAGTCAGATCCTCGAATCCCCTGTGCCCTGAAGCTGCTGCCCACAGCCTCTGGGTTGGTGTTGAAATTGGCTGGGATTGGCTCCTCTGAGGGCGGCGGGCCCCCGGGTCAGCTGGCAAGAGCTGTTGGGTCCTCTTCCCCTTGAGACCCCTCGGCGGGCGGGCGAAGGCCGGGATGGGTTAGTCTATCGAGACAGTAGATGGCGAATTGCATTTTGGGGCTGTGGCGGGGGAGGTAGGAGGGACATGGGGAGCTGATAGTCCTGAGCACAAGAAAGAAGAAAATGTTCGGAAATCGATGGTGGTGGCGACCGAAGAAACCATTCAGTGGGATTACATGGGAATTATATGTTTATGAAACGGTTTCGAAAAGATTTGCGCACAGAAAAAAAGTGAGTCACGAGTTAAAAACGACCCCAGCAACAATAAACGACTCAGGATGAACCACCCCCCACGTCCACCCCTATCACCTGGGGGTTTGCCCTGTCAGTGTGGGTGCCATTTCTCTCAAGGTAGCTGGAGTCCGTTCCATCTCCAGACTTCACCCTCTCGGGCTTCTTTGGACTTGCAAAGGACGATCACAAGTGGTCCCAAAGTGGCCTCTTGCAGGTTGACCTTGTCCAGGCAGGGGTGATGCCATGTTTCAGAGCCATGCTTGTCCCGGCCTTCAGGGCAGCCTCAGAGGGCCTGATGGGCGCCTCCCTTCCTCACCTGTGGCCATGAGAGGCCCGTTGCCTTCAGGACGGGCCTACGTCCTTGAGCTCTCCGACCGATATTTCCTTTGCATGAGTCTGAGCACCAAGTGGGTCACTCAGCACGGTGAGTGGGACAGGATCTTCAGAGACCACACTGTGAGATGCCCGAGGGAGGTGGAGAAGGCGGGGAAGACTTCTGAGCACTTGTCAGAGAACCAGCCTCGAACAATAGCATCAGGGGTCCAGCCGGCGCCGTTGTGCAGCGATAATTAAAGATCATAGTAAAGTCATAGAAAATAGGAGAGATAGAAATAATAGAGGCAAACACATTTCCTGGTCGCATGCTCACCTCAGCCCCGCTCGGTGGTCCTCGTGGCGAGAGCGTGGGTAGGAGGAAGAGACCGTATGGGAGAGGCAGCCGAGAGCGATCTCCGTCCGTCCGTTATTCTGACCCAGCCTTATATATCTTTCGGAGACATGCAAGTAAGGACACACGTGAGAGGGAAGGGTTGGGCTACACGTAATGCAGCGATGACAGAAGGGCTGGTGGCACGCAAGTAAGAGGAAAGCGAGGTTTTGGAATCCCCATGTGACAAGGGCAGACCCCAGACTCACGGATGTGACCCAACAGGTTTGGCTTGTTCTCTGGCTCTTAACAGAGAACACTTACAGTAGGGTGTGAAACCTGCCTACAGGGACCAGACTGGTGGTTAACAGGCTTCAGGGAGAGGCAACCTACAGTGATATGACAGCAGGGGATGGGCCCTGCAGCCAGAGGTCAGGCAGGCTGAAACCTTCAGGGAGGATAACTGAGCTTCTGCCCTCCCACCAAATGCTGGCAAATGACTGCCAACATTTGCTTAATATTTCGAAGGAGTTATCATTGTGGAAAAGTCTCATCTTCCTCCTACAGGCGCCCACCCTGGGCCGGGTCACAGGGGACCACCAGCCCCTCTCACAGCTGAGGACTCTGACTCAGGAACTTGCCCACAGACTCTCATCGAGGGCAGCGGTTCTCCACCTTCCTCACGCCGCCACCACCCTTTCACACACTTCCTCATAGGGAGGGGACCCCCCCAACCAACACATTATTGCTGCTGCTACTTCATCGCTGCCCTTTTGCTACTGTTAGGAAGCGGGCGACCCTCTGGTGGAGAACCGCTGCTCCACGTGAGAACTGCTTAGTCTTCCCAGGGTCCATACTGTCCCGCTGGGCTAAGAGCCGTGGAAATCTCCCCGCGTCAGACCGTGGGCCTGGATGGAACTTTCCTCAGTGTAGAGGCAGCCAGTGGCACAGGGCTCAAGTCCCGGCCTAAAAGATGTTCCGAGAAGGCGGGCAGGTGGAGCGCAGCCCCAGAGGCGCGCACAGGTCGAGTTTACGGGGCGAGGGAAAGAAGCGAGCAAACAACCCGGGGTGCCGAGCGGCGGACCAAGCCCCACCAACCTTCCCGTGTGCATGTCACGTTTCAGCGTCCACCGCGCTTTCACTTCCTCTCTGCGGCTGGACCCCCATGTGTGCCCGCCACAGGATACAGCCAGAGGGCTTCGGCATGAAGGAAGTGGGGCCCGCGTGTGGACAGCTGGGAGTGTTGTTTACACAGGTTGAGGGTCTCTGAGTTAGTCTGTTCAACTGGGCCAAGGTCTTCCAGCAGTTGTGGGAAGTCTGGGGTGCTTTCCTGATACTGCCAGCTGGAAATAACCTTTCCTTTTTTTTTTACCTAGTCTGGCACCTAGACAGTAGGGGCCCCTGATGGCATGGTGGTTATGAGTCGGGCTGCGATCTGTAAGGCCCACAGTTCAAAACCACCCATCACTCCAAGGGAGTGAGACTGGGCTTTTTGTTTCCCCATAAAGAGCTACGGTTTCGGAAGTCCATCGGGGCAGTTCTACTCAATGGCAGTGAGTTTGTTTTAGGCCTGGAGTCCCCCGGATACGATTGGAGCCCTTGTGGTGCAGAGGTTATGAGTTGGATGGCTAACAGTCAGGTTAGCGGTTCAAAATGACTAGACACTGTGGAAAAGAGGCGAGGTTTTCTACTCTCATGTGGGGGGAGTTCTAGCCTTGGAAACTCACAGGGGTAGTTCTATCCTGTGCTCCTCTGAGACAGAATCGATTCTATGGCAGTGAGTTGTATCGGCAAGGAACGCTAGTGGGCTAAGTACTGAGCTGCTAGTTGCCAGGTCAGCAGTTCGAATCCACTTCGAGGGAGAAAGAGGAGGTGGATTTAAAGTCTCAGAAACCCAAAGAGGCAGTTGGGTTCTGCCTTATCGGATTGGTGACAATGCATTTGTTGATTGTGAGCTTAAGGCCTCCGGCTGTAAAAGGTTGGCAGCTCACATTCACCCAGAAGTTCCTTGGAAGAAAGGCTTGGTGACTTGAAGAAAGTACGGAGGCATTATCAAGCTTAAGGGCACAGCCTGCTGCGACCCACCAGGAGAGGGGGTGGGCTCCCGGCCTCCGGTCTTCCAGCGGTTGTTGAGGCCTGTCCACTGTTCGATCCATGGTTCCTTTTCCCCAGTGTCCGTTAACTTACTAAACCAGTGCCTGAGACCCCGATCCTAGATCAGCAAAAGGCAGGATCCCATCTCTCCCCACAGTCCACGGGGGCGAGGGAGAGGCCAGCAGAACCAGACAGACAGACAGAGTGGGACAGCCCGTGGGGCTGCAGCGGTTCGGCAAAAGGCCGGCAGTTGGGGCCCACCCAGCGGCGGGGTTCTGTGGGAGACAGATCTGGCGGGTCTGCTTCCGAACAGACCCGCCAAGAAAACGCTCAAGGCTATTTCTCGGTCCCACGGGCGGGGAGGGGCGGCGTTGCCGGGAATGGGAAGGGCCGCTCCGGCCCCCGCAGTGGCCACACGCGCTGTGATTTCGAATTGTGAAAAGGGCCCTGGAGGCAGCAGGGGGCGGGGGGAGCTCAGGGGGGGGGAGGAGGACCACCCGGGAGTGGGAGCCACCAGCCACGGGCCCAGTCAGGGCCAGCCATGGAGGGGCTTCCCATGGAAGGGCTTCAGGAGGGAAACTGGAATTCCTGGAGGCAGAGGACGCTGGCCTGGGGTCATCCCACTCTAGCGGACATCTTGAACTCCTATGACCCCAAGCCATCCTCCCGGCCCCTCCTGTGTTCTTAAAATCCAAACGTCACCATCACCGGTTACGTTGGGTTTTACAAGTACAGGATGTCTATCTGCCTCGCTAATGTTCCCTCCGCAGACGGAGAGATTAGCGAGGACCCATGGGTGTGTGTGTGGGGAGGGTGGGGGTGGTAACGAGGGAGGGCGGGCGGGAACAACGCCCAGGCCAGGGACGTCACGACTGAGTCGAGGCTGTTGAATTGGCGTCCGTTCTCAACAACTGCCACCCCAAATAAAATGCATCACGCCATCAATTGATTAATGAATCGGTATGCTTATTAAATAACATAACCGGCTATGGCATTTACGACTTGAAACAAGAGAGGGGCTGGTGTTAGGATGTTAATTTTTACGAATGGATATTAATGAATTGTTACAGCACAGACTTCACGGATAGCTTTTTGAAAACAAGCCTAGGAGCTGGCCCAACAAGGTCACAGGCCTGAGACAGTAAAGCACGAGGAAGCCGGGCCAGGGCGCCCACTGGCAGGGAAGGGAAAACGCACGGATTTCCCCCGATGGAAGTGAGAGAAGAGGAATAAACCTGTCCAAGGGAGGCGGGTGAGACGTCCACTCGGTCCCACCCCCACCCCACTCTCCTCCCTGCTCCACACATGGAGAATTCGGGGCGACGTCCAAGAAAGATACCATTAAAAAGATTGCCCAAACATGTTCTTTCTACTTGATGGCGACAAATGTGCTTGACACAATGGATGCATGTATGTATTGTGATAAGAGCTGGATGAGTCCCCAGTAAAATGACTTTTTAAAAAAAGTCACAAAACACACACACACACACACACACAAATTGCATCGAGAGATTTCAGTCAGATTCAGGAACGAACGTGCTATTTTCCAGTTAGAGGTTTTCCGGAGAGGCAGCTGGCTGTCCCAGGGGAAAGTTGATTATGGGAGAAGATTTTAAGGGCGGAAGTGCCGGTGCCAGACTTGGGCGCAGCCTGGAGACCTGGACCACCCCCAGGGAGTCACCGAGGCAGCTTTGAGCCCCGCTGTGGTTCGGAGGGTGTCTGGACCCCAGACAGGGGATTCTGAGCTAGCCTTTGAGGCCAGGGCTCTCTGCTCAGACACAGTCACTACCTGCTCATGATCTGAAACGATTTCAAATGTTGTTTTGTTTCTCTCTCCTTGCTGATCTTCTGGAAAAACACCCAGGTCCCCAGTCAGATCACCTCAGCCTTAGCAGCACCTGCAGCCTGCCTGCCGGAAGTCAAGCTAGAATGGAGGAACCAGCCTTGCTTAAACCCCTGCCCCGGGGGACTGGGCTGGATTCCCCCAGTGGGCAGTGGCGCATATGCCCACCCAGGAGCCTGGGCTGTGCAGGGATGGGGGGAGGGGAGCAGCCCCAGGGATTGGGCTGCTGCAGGGGGAGGGGGGGTTAGGGGGAGGAGGACGTTCCTGGTCCACTGGTCTGACCATCCAGGCCCCTTTCACCGCAGGTGGAAGCAGATGGGCGGGTCTCTAACCTTTGGAACTTGAGAGCCAGCCGGGGAATTGCAAGCCTCTTCAAGATGCAGACCTTAGAAGGGGACCTGAGCTGTCCCAAGATTCCCCCTCCCCCTCCCCCTCCTCTTCCTCCTTCTCTAATTCCATGTCTCATTGATCCAAAGCCCTACCAGGCGGGCAGCTGAGTCACAATACACAGACGCTGGGTTTTAAGTCAGAAAAACTGGATGTGAGTCTGGTCAATCATGGTGCCTGCCCTGAGCCTTTGTTTTCCTCATCTGTAAAGTGGGGGTAGTGTGACGCCCTCCCAGGGCTTTCCCAGGGTCTTGCCAATGAACATGGATGACATGCTCAATCTATTTTAAAGGACATTTCTTTTTTTTTTAGGCATCACTGCTCTCTGGTGGTGGGAGTAGGAGGCCCAGTGAGCTGGAATTGAACCTCCATCCCAGTGGGCCGCAGCCCCGCGCACAACCACGATGCCACTGGGGCTCAGCCCAGGACATTTCTTTTTTTTGTTTGTTTTTTTGTTTTGGTTTTTGGGGCATCACTGCTCTCCGGTGGTGGGAGTAGGAAGCCCAGCCCCACTGCTGGAATTGAACCTCCGTCCCAGTGGGCTGCAGTCCCGCGCACAACCACTACACCACTGGGGCTCAGCCCAGGACATTTCTTTTTAAAAATTCATTTTAATGGGGGCTCATACAACTCTTATCACAATCAATACATCCATCCATTGTATGCAAAGCACACTTGTATGTTTGTTGCCATCATCATCTCAAAACATTTTCTTTCTACTTAAGCCTTTGGTATTAGCTCCTCATATTCCCCCCCCATGAACCTTTGATAATTTATAAATTATTAATTTGTCATATTGCCCAACATCTCCCTTCACCCACTTCCCTGTTGTCTGTACCCCAGGGAGCAGGTTATATGTAGACCCTTGTTGTCGGTTCCCCTTTGAATAAAGTGACCAGATTTCAAGTAGGACACTGGGGGTGAAGGGATTTCTTGATGAAAAATTTTGTCTACATGGACCAACAAAAATTTTCATAGAATGCAAAAATAGTATTGTCACATATTTATTTCCATTTTAAAACGCCTCGGGACGTTGTTGAATTGTTAAAAAGCGGGGCGTCGGGTCACTTTACCCTTGAAGGACATTTCAAAGACTTTTCGCAGATAGTTGTTGCACCACCCATAAAAGCGCTGGGTTCATGGGCGGGGCCCTGCGGGTGCCGGTGATTTTCTACGGGTCTCTGCAGGTGCCGGTGCTCACGGCAGCACACTGGGTTAACCGTCCCGTCGGTCGCTTCCTGCAAGTCCAGCCGCTCCACCCCACGAGGCACTCCCCAGGAGATGAAGGCTGTCTCTTCCTGGAGCTCACAGCCTTGGAACTCCACGGGGCAGTTCTGCTCTGAGTCAGAACTGACCTCACAGCAGAGAGTTTTATTTTGCTTTGAATCCACTATTCAGGAGCCCTGTCTTGTGGTGTGTTAAGCACTGGGCTGCCTACCGACTGTCAGGGCAGTGGATACCACCCAACAGCACCTCGAGGGGGAGAGAGAGACTGCTCTCGTGGAGATGTAACTCAGAAACCCCCAAACAGTTCTCCTCGGCCCCGTGGCTGGGAGTGGGGTTTGCGCTCACCCCGAAAACTCACAGCCCCCATGTTGTTGTCGATGCTGCCTCCTCAGGACCCTACAGGACAGGGCAGAATGGTACTTGTTTGCGGGAGCTGCACGCTGGCTTGAAGGGGACACGCTGCTTCAATGCCCGCCCTGCATGTGGGCTTCCCATCCCTGCTTTACAGATCAGGCCCCTGAGGCTTCACTCCTGTCCTCACCCGAATCTGGGGCCCACGAGACAGAACAGATGCCGGGCCTGGGACAGAACAGCAGAACCAGAGGGGTTCAGAGGTGGGTTTGGGGGTGGGGCTCCACCTCATAAGCCCCTGAAGGCACCCTCCCTTTGGGATTGAATGGCGGCTGGGGGGCGGGGAGGGGGAGGGGAGGAGGTCTGACTGCTCAAGTGACCCTGTCAACAAAAGCTTCAGTATTAGTGGGAGCTGGTTAGGTCTTCCTAAAGGGGCCTTTCGACAAAGCCAGGGGAGCCCAAGGAGGAAAGAGACCCAGCTGGGGGGGGGGGGGAAGAAGTGAAGGCTCCCCACCCCCTCAGCCCCCCAGCCCAGGGTCCCCAGTGGAAGGAAGACAGAATTAGCGCCGCTATGCAAAGCGGCAGGAAAGAGGGGCTCCAGTCCAGTGCAGGCAGATGCCAAAACAAACTGGTTTCTCTGACGGCGAGGCCGTGGGGTGGGCATCCTGAAGGCAGGAGGGATTGTCCCGAATCCCCACAGTGGGGGCCCTGCCCACCTGCCCACACCACCCGCCAGGGAAGGTGAGCCGCCACACATGGGATCTGACCCGGCAGGGGCTGTGGGGCTGGCGTGGGACCAGGTAGGATTTCCTCTGTCGTGCAGGGTAGCCAGGAGAGCACCGAGTGGCAGCAAGGCCTCCTGGGGTGTCCCCACCCACAGACCATGGGGAAGCAGAGGCAGCCTGAGCGACAAGTGGGCTTCATCCAGGGAGGTTCATGGTATTTATGCTCCCGGCAGTGACCTGGGCACTCTGGGGGGCTGGCGGGGCCTCTGGTGAGATGCACCTGACTTCAAAACAGGCAAACACCCAGGGGGACGGGCAGCAGAAAAGTGGGTGAAGGGAGACAGCGGTCAGTGTAAGACATGAGAGAAAACAAAAAGATAAATGACCAAGGGTTCATGAGGGAGGGAAGGAGGAAGGGGGGGCGGCGGCTAGAGCTGCTACCAAGGGCTTGAGTAGAAAGAAAATGGTTTGAGAGTAATGAGCGCAACAAATGTACAAATGTTCTTGCCACGATGGCTGGCTGGCTGGATTGCAACAAGAGCTGTACGTGCCCCCAATAAAATTATTTTTAAAAAAAGCAAACAACACACACACACACACACAAAACCTTACTCCCCTCCCCCCCAAAAAACCCAAACCAAACCAAAAAAACCCTTACTCCCATCAAGTCCATTCTGCGGCACGGTGACCCTCTAGGGCAGGGTAGCACTGCCTCTGGGGGTTTCAAGACAGTAACTTTGGGGGAGTAGGAAGCCTCATCTTTCCCTTGTGGATCAGGCTGGTGGTTTCAAACTACTGACCCTGCAGTTAGCAGCCTAATTCGTAACCATTTGACTAGCAGGGCTCCGGTTCACCTGTCCCCAGCCACCCCCGCCCTGCATAGTCTTCCTTTTTAGGGCCCTGGGTCACCCTTAAACCCCAAGCAAGTGAACTCCAGGCTTTGGGAGTTTGTTTTGGTGAGGTGAGGTGTGGAGTGGAGACAGGGAGACAGTATCTCTCAGGGGGCTTCCAGTCTAACTGGAGACCTGGGGTCAGTGGGGGGTGGGGGCGGTGAGCTAAGATGGGGGCTTGGGCAAGGCCTGGGGTGCTTCTGAAAGGGTGGGATGGTGGTGGACAGACAGAAGCATTGGAAGGTGGGGGCAGGGTAAGACTCCTGGGCTCCCGGGAGCAGGGCTGGGTGAGACGGCTCGGTGGACAGAGGCAGAGGGAGGGGCTGGTTGAACCCCTCTGTCTCCAGCTGTTCCCGCTCAGCTCAGGGGACAAGAGACTAAGGGGCTGTGGGACCCAGCAGCATCTTCAGAGAGGAGCCACGGATGGGCCCAGGAGAGGGCCATGAGCCCTTAGCATGCCCCTTGTGGGCCCACAGACTTCCTTCCCGCCATCCCCTGACCCCACAGCCAGAGATATCACCAGTCCGTGTGTTGTTCTCAAGACACACAGTTTATTCCATTGCAGAACAGACTCGAGGCCCCTAGGTGGAAGGGGGAGGGGGCAGAAGGAGGGAGATAGCTCTCAGTGGCCCCTCTGGGGCCAGTCAGGGTCACAGTCCTTCCCAGACTCCTCAGGGAACTGGTCTGCTCTGAATGCATTGGCACGTTCTAGACAAGTCTCTCCTTTCCCCATGCCCCACGTAAGTAAGGCTGTCACCCCAGCAGCCCCGCCTCAGCCTTTCCTGAGGTTCTGCTCTTATTCTCTGCCTGGGCCCTTCCAGTCCAGGCCCTAGGGGAACAGCTGCAGACCTAGGGCCTGGGGTGGGTGGCGGCCGACGGGGGGTGGGGGAGACAGGGAGAAGGTGCAGGCTGGGAGCCGGGCGGGCTCTGAGGAAGTCATTGGTGCGCCCAGGAGGCTGCGCCCAGGTGCGGGAGGACGGTCCCCTCACTCCTGGCCAGGGTGCTCACCCACTGACCACTTGACTTCTCCAGTCCGCAGGGTGACGATGTCCTCGTAGGTGGCTGTCTGGTCCACGTTCAGACCCTGGGGACACAGAGCGGAGCTCAGGGGGTGGTCCCATGCTGGGTCGAACCTGCAGAGGGTGAGCCCTGCCCATCCCGGGGCTGAGTGCGTCCGCGGCTTACCTCATAGGTGTGGTCTTCATCCATGCCCACCTTGCTGTCGTCCTGGTGGGGCCAGGGAGAAGGGGGGGGAGGGCGTGTTCAGAAATGCAGAGATGCAGGGAGGGCCAGATGGTTAAGGGCTTGGGGCGAAGGACTTGGGGGGGGCGGTCAAAGGGCAGGGGTCAGGGTGAGGCGCGCTCCCTGGGCCAGCACAGAGATCGCACTTAGGTCCCTCTGACCTTACTGTGTGAGGGGGAGTTGGGGGCTGATAAGAATGAATCCAAGAATTAGGAACACGATCTACAATCAAACCCTTGAATTGTGTGCCAGTCAAATTTTGGGGGGGGAGCAGTGGGCACCTTGTCCAGCAGCAGGAAGATGGGCACGATGATGAAGAGGATGATGAGCAGGGTCTGGATCATGATGATACCGTCCTTCAGCGTGTTCCTCTGCTTCAGCTGGGCCAGGGAGCTGAACCCTGGGGGCGGGGCAGAGGAGTCAGGGGGAGGGGCGTGCACCCCTGCAGCCTCCCACAGGGACAGGCGGATCAGGCAGGGCTGGGGGGCGTGGGTGGGCACTGGATGAGGCTCCCCTGCAGCCCACCTCCCGCCGATGCCCACCCAGGTGGAGGCGAGGTCGGCTGAGACCCACCCATGACCCGCAGCTCGGTGCCACAGCCCCAGTGGGTCTCTGGGCGGGGCCCGCCGCACGTCTGCTGGCAGAAGTAGATGCCGTTGTCCTCATACTGGATGTCCCGGATGGTGAGGGTGAACACCGAGTGGTTCCGACTCTGCAGGATGTGGATCTGGTCCTCCAGCAGCTCCCGGGGCTCCTGGTCCCCCGGGCGCTTCCAGAACCACTTCACCTCGCCGGTGCCGTCCGTGTGGCATTTCACCGTCACCACGTAGCTCCGCTTCCGGGCCACGAAACGTGGGTTCTGCCAGATCCGGGAGCAAGGGCTTCCTGTGGGCACCAAGGCCGGCCTCAAAGTCCCGCCCGGCACCCGCTGAGGGACCAACCTCGGTCCCCCAGAGCCCTCTCCAGGCCCCCGCCCCTCCTCAGCTGCAGCGCGGGGAGCTCGAGTCACGTGAGAGCCACGGGCCAATCCACCAACCCGCTTCTTCCTGCCACCCTTTCAATTTCCCTTCAGAAGCACACGGGGACGTCTGTCCTGCGCCTTTACGATCGCCCTGCAGCGGCTGGCTCTAGGCTTCCCCCAGGACAAGGGGCCACAGACAGAGGCCTCCCCCTAGACAAGGGGCCACAGGGCAGGCCTCCCCCAGGACAAGAGACCTACAGACAGGGCAGGCCTCCCCCAAGACAAGGGACCACAGACAGGGCAGGCCTCCCCCAAGACAAGGGGCCACAGACAGGGCAGGCCTCCCCCAAGACAAG